>CM050173.1:86681654-86844154 GCA_027410445.1 Discoglossus pictus | reverse complement strand
GATTAACCACCCTTACTGTAAAGAACCCTTTTCTTTCTTTAAGGTGGAATCTTTTTACTTATATCCTCAAATGATGTCCTCTTGTCAGTTGAGAAACTCTTAGATCATGAAACACCAGCTGTACATTGTACTAGCCTTTTTTAATTAATAATTAATAGTTTTGAGATCTTCAGCATTGTTTCTGCTATAATATGCTTAAGCTTAAGTTTATTGCTTAGGATCCTACAAGCTCAGCTCCAACAATATATAGACTGGGAACTTCCAGCTGTGCAACCCGGGTTCCGCAGAGGAATTTATTCAGCTTATATGCAGAATACATCATGCGTAAGACTGGACTGGATGAGTCCAAAGCTGGAATCAATATTACTGGAAGAAATATAAACAACCTCAGATACGCCAATCATAATACTCTGATGGCTGAAAGTGAGGAGGAACTAAAGGACTTATTGATGAGGGTAAAAGAAGAGAGTGCAAAAGCTGGCCTGGTGCTCAATGTTAAAAAGATGAAAATCATGGCAAACGGCAATCTCACTTCCTAGCAAATAGACACAGAAGAAGTGGAGGCAGTGACAGATTTTTTTTCTTGGGATCTAAGATCTTTGCAGATGGTGACTGTAGCCATGAAATTAAAAGATGTTTGTTTCTGGGGAGAAAAGCTATGTCAAGCTTGGACAAGCTAGTAAAAAATAAACTATCAACAAAGTTCTGCATAGTTCGAACTCTGGTATTCCCAGTAGTAACATACAGATGTGAGAGCTGGACCATAAAGAAGGCTGAGCGCTGCAGAATTGATGCCTTTGAATTGTGGTATTGAAGAAAACTGCTTAGAGTCCCTTGGACTGAAAGATCCAATAAATCCTAACTGCAGGAAAACAAGACAAACTGTTCACTGGATGGTTTAATCACGAGGCTGAAGCTCAAATATTTTGTCCATATCATGAGAAGACAGGATTCCCTAGAAAATACTCTGAATCTGGTAAAGATTGAAGGAACATGAAGAAGGGGACGCCAGAGGAGGAGATGGATAGGTGAGGTCATTAAAGCAATGAGCATGAGCTAAATGGAGCTCAGAGAGGCAGTGGCTGACAGATGTGCCTGGCGTGTCGTGGTCATTGGATCATGGAGGGTCAGACATGACCAAGTAACTAAACAACAATAATCTTTTTTTTTTGCAGTATATCAACAGTTTTGATATTTATTTTTTTGAACAGACAAAAACAGAATAAAAACGGGAAGTTAATAGTTTCATTCCTTTTGTAAGTACAAGGTAAAATGATCAAATGTGGTAAAATGGTAATCTATTTGATAAATAATTCATGTTTTAAATAATAAAAACATATTATTAGATAAATCCCATGTCCCTTTAAGTTTTTCTTGAAAAAAAATGATATTATGCCTCTCTCTGCATGGTGTCCGCACATTTCCTCTTGTTCTCTTAGAATAACCAGCAATTACATCCAAAGAGTATACAATTAAGCCAAGCCATGACTCACAGTCACTATGTCATATAATGGATATGGCTGGTTACTTATTAACTATTTCTTGCTACATTGATACACAATTCAATGTATTTCTGGATTCAATTGATATTTTTCAAGTGAATATGATTTTTGTGCTTTGGTTCCTGACTGGATTCAAACTCGCTATAAGCAGTAGATCGGCTCTATAGACTTCTATGAGAGATCCACAGATCTGATTAACAGCCTTATTAAATTGTGATTCGTCCAATTGAATAGGGCTCTATAAAAGCACACAGCATATTTTGTTACAGAAGTTTTTAGTTAGTGAACTTCTATCCAAAAGCAAGATCTTCACTAGCTAAAAACTTCTGTAAAGAAAATATGTTCTGTGCTTATATATAGCCCTATTCAATTGGCCGAATCACAAATTAATAAGGCTGTAAGTCATCAAGTATAGTTAACTAGGCTGTCAGATAGCAATTGAAACACTTTGTTTTGATAGACAAAGGTCAAGTGGTGTCAAGTGCTTTGCAAGTGATACCCTTTGATCCTTTGTCTTGTGGTTAACCACTAATTGGCAAATACTTGACCTTAGCGATTGTTTCTGACCCCCATACAATCTAATTTCAAGCCCGAATTGCTAAAAAAATCTTATGGAAGTCCTGGATGGTCCCTGAAAGTGATTAAAACCCAGAACAACCTCAAGCCTCTTAACCAACTCCTAACTCAACCACCACTCTCCCTACAAACACTGCATCCTAGGAAAACCCTTCCACGCTTATAGAGTACCTGGGCTCACTAACAAGACCAGCCAACAAACCTCCACTAAGTTCCTTAATTAGCAGGAGACTTCTCTCCAAGAACCTAGGTCTGTACACCCCAGATTCAAGGTTTCCCCACTCAGGTTAGACCTGATCCAACATTGAGGATTAATTGAAAAATGAAAAACTGTGGGACTAAGGACATATAGTAATGTACTAAACAGTGGAGGGAGAGTTGGGAAGGAAGGAGAGCGGTGGTAGACTGGTTAAATGATTGGAGTTTGTGGAATTTGACACTTACCTCTTTCCCAAACACATGCTTGGAAATAGGCAGCTCACAACAAAAATTACAAGCCTTGTCCTGCAGAAATGTGAATGGCCTTCTCATACACATAATATTTAACAATATATCATGGAAGTCTCCAGGGTGCTGCAGAGGCATCAACATTGTTTTCTTTTTTAGTGTTAAATGATAGTTGCCTCAAATTAGACAAAAGATTGTTTAGCACAATCTCCCACCAGAAATAAGAATTATGGCAAGAGCAGCACATATAGTTTTTTTCTATATAGGTTTTGTCAGGGAACAGCACCTCCAGGCTGATTGCCTGGAGGAACTGGGATTATGCCTCCACCACCAGACTAGGGAAGATGCCTGATGGTAGAAACAAAGCATTTTCCCATGGACACTAGACCCTTCTCTGACTGGCTCATTTAGTCTACCCAAGGTTGGAGTTGATTTTTTGATTGGCTAAGACCTTAAAGGGATATGTAAGTGAGCTGGATTATGTATGCATCTGATAGAGGAGAAATAGCAGTGCATGCACAAATACCAGAATAAACATTTAAACACTTACCATAAAGTTTGCAGAATTTCATGCATTTGCAAATGGTTGGCATTGAATGTTGACACCCCCAGAAAGTCCTTACTAAAATTAGCATACTTTTCAAACTCACCGGCAGCTTAATAGGGAGAAAGGTGACAGAGAGGTGGGCAGAATAATGTGCTTCATTAATTGGTGGCAGTGGATGAGGGAGGCAGAAGGAGGGAGGAGTGAGCAGGCAGGAGGGGTTCGGTGCAACCTCTGAGCAGAGCTCATATGTGGCTGACGTCACCACTACTTGCTGATTGGCTGATACACCGATCAGTACTGCGCATGCGCTGGCTGGTAGGGTTTGTTTTTAAAAAAAACAAACCCTTATGCACTGCGATTTTGGTGAGCAATGTGCTGGGGGTGTTAACATCACCTCCAACACTTAGATTTATTTATAGCTTTAATTTAAAAAACTTTTTTCATGCAAACAATTTTTTTTAAACACAGCTAATTTTGCTCTATGCATAATCCAGCTCACTTACATACTGTATCCTTATATACCACAAAAGTCCCCATATGTGCTCTTCGTCATTAGCTAAAAGGGGAAAAAGCATATGGGAAAAGAGTTTTCCTTTTTAAAATTGATGCTGAATTCATGGAGTTATGATTAATAGAAGTCAGGCTACTTCAGTGTGTTGCCTCCGCCTGAATGAGTAATGGGCTCTCCACTGCCCGGGATGTAATGACAATTAATTAGAATCAGGTGAAAAGGCTTTGAATCAGGTAATGGCTGAGTGATTAGTAACTACTTGATTATATTCTGGCAGCTAACATAGAATAAAATAAAACAATACTTAATGCTATAGTTTGTGGTAGTGAGGGTCCTGGGTTCAAATCCCTGCAGCGACACAAATATTTCCCTTATGATATACACTAAACCAGATGTCAATATGAGATAATTTTGCTGATTATTTGTTTATTTAAAATAAATCATTTGAATAACTAGGTGAACTGTTTATACAGATTATTGTGGCACTGCTTCAAGGGATAGACTAAAATGACAATATCTAAGCCAATTCTTGGTCAATTTTTAAAAAGTAAACACATTTTCCACATTATTTTCCCTCTAACTGATTGTACAGAGTACATTTGGTGACTTTTGTGGTCCTTTAATCATAACGCTGTTGCCTAGGTGATCCATTGATTCGCTTGTTGAGTCACTTTCTCTACAACACCTCTGAACAGGGACTTACTATTGTAGTGAGCAGATGAAGCACCATTAGTTACTGCAACGTTAAAACCCCAGTCAAATCACTGCCACCCAGTGTGTGATCAACAAGGAGGACAATTCTTCCAGGACCCTGGGTAACCACTCCTGAAAGAGCTATTTTCCTTTTCTTGAAAGCGTGGTGCATCTCATCTGGCAGACAGAAGGGCGTCCAAGCTAATTCCCAACCATTGTTATATCCAGCTCTCCTATGTAATCTCATTAGTATGGCACCATTTTCCTATTGTAAGATTACAGCTCAGTAGGCCTTATCATAAGTGGACTGATTAAAATGACCCAAGTCTTTTTGCCCCTCCCTGCTTAGTTAATACTGCCATAGGTCAGCCTATTCAAGTCAAACCAGGTTGGTGACGTCTCACTGATTATTGCCCACCATTCAACCACAGACCTGTTGATGTAAGCCTATTGCTGGTTGGTTACTCGTCCTTTTTGGTAGAGAATTCAAAGATGCTTTCTGTTTGCTTTTACCACCATTGCTAAAAGTAGACAATATATTGTAGTGAATAAAGATATATGTTAAGTGAAAAGTCTCATTATGACCAGTTGATTGAGTCAGTGCCATCGCTTCCTGCTCTCTTTGACTCCCCCTACAGACAACTTTAGCAGCAGAAGCTAGTGGAGTAATTGTGATGTGATAATTATCTGTGTGACACTTACTGGAGGCAATGGTGGTTTTACATATCACATACTCACTACTCTGCATTTGTGAGTGGCCAATCAAATCTTAAAAGACCATTTTTAATCATTTAGTCGAGTCCGACTTTTTGTGACCCTATGGACACAGCACGCCAGGCACATTTGTCTGTGTTTCTGGTTGTTCTTATCCATGTGGTTTTCTTGGCAAACATACTGGAGTGGGTTGCTGCAATTTATCTGACCTCTCTGCTATGACCTGCCTGTCATAACTCAAGTTGGCCACTAGTTGTGCCTACCAGGAGGCACTGTTATATACCAATCGCCTCCATCTGTATATTGTGTTATGGGGGATAATATGTTAGTATTATATTGTATATTGTATTGTGGAGTGATAGCTATGTTTTAATTAGTCAACCCTCCCCCATTGTATAAACTCTCAGTCAGGAGTTGGCCATATGGTCTTTAGTGTAAACAAAGAAGATAGCAGACCAAATAGATTTGCCAGACTGCCAGGCACCGCAGGACAATAGTATAGTATGGGGTTTCCCAACCACCAGCCCAGGGGCATAGTTCAAGAGCCAATACAGGATGTTTCCAGTCTGAGATCCAGACCAAAATTAACTAGTAGCCACGCCTGGGGAAGGCCCTGGGGGAGGAGACTAATAAGTTCCCACAAATTACTTCTGTGAGAATGGCCAGAGGGGAATGAGGGTTTGACTAAGAGTAGCCACTCCCTCCACTGTGTGTGTGTGAAATGTTTTAAATATGTTGTCCCAAAATAAAAGGTGGTTCATAATTTTCATCAAGACGTGGCGTGTAGATGTATTATTTACCCGGGGACATATGCTTGCAGTAAGATTCATCAGACTTACTGTCAATATTGCTCAGTCTAACCCAAGGGCTGAGACATGATGTTCCTGTAATCCAAAAGTCCAGAGTCACCCAAATCCGATCAACAGACCCCAGCCAGAGAGTGGGTCTTGATAACTGGTGGCAGTGGTTGGAGACTCTAGAGGAAAGGACTGAGGATGGAACAGCAGTATGAGGACATGTCCTCAGCAGAACTGAGAAAGGCGCAGAAACTAAAAGGAATTCCCCGGAAGAAAAGGGACCAACCAGCAGATGTGATAGCAGCCTTGAGAAGGTATGATGCAGAACAGCTGGAACAAGAGGAGTTGGGTGAGGGGATAAGCACACTGCCAAGGACCCCAAGATCTCAGCAGGAAGAAGGACAGCCAGATGATATCCTAAAGGAGGCAAGACGCAGGTTCAGTGAAGCCAGGGAGTTTTGCCCCGGGAGATAACGCTGGAAGAGGCAATTAAAGGGCTGAACCTAATAAAGCAGCAAATACAGGAAGAACATACAGGGGTGAGTGTCCAAGCTCAGCAAAGGCTTGGGGTCAACCCTGCAGAGATGCCAGTAAGAGTCAAACTGGCATATCAGAATTTTAAACAGTTCCAGGATGATAAAGACAGCATTGACGGATTTATCCAAGAGTTTGAGCAACAATGTAAGGTACAGGACATACCTCCTGAAGAATGGGCCAAGTTACTATTGACTAAGTTGACTGGAAAGGCCAGCGCAGCCTGTCGGGCCCTTCCTCCACATCTGGCCATGGATTACAACCATTTATGTACAGTGTTACTAGGCAGATATGCCGTAACCCCTGCAACTTTTTTGGCCAGATTCAGAGGCACTACCAAGGGACCAGAGGACACTCATTTTGAGGTAATGTGTAAACTAAGGCGTGCCTGCACTCAGTGGTGGTCTACACAAGGGGCCACCACAGCAGAACAAATTTTGGAGGTAGTGCTAATGGAGCAATTTTTGCAACTTTGCGCACCAGAATTGAGGGATTGGCTGCAGGATCAGAAGCCAGTAGATGGGGACCAGGCAGCTAGCCTGGCCGACCATTTTGTTAGTACCAGAACTAAGAGAGTTCCCCAGATTACCAACTCTAATGGGCATACAGACCGGGGCTCAAGAGACTTAGGGACAACACGACAGGCCCCTATTGCACGCAATGCGCCTAGCCATGTGCCCTGGGCGCAGCCCCAGAACGCATATGGACAGCGGGGTATCAAGTCAGGACCTGTTCCCAGAGCACACCCAGAGCCCAGATTTCCCAATAGAGAGTGCTTCAAGTGCAACCAGCAGGGCCACATAGCAAGAGATTGTCCTCAGCTTCAGAGGCATCAGAGAGGACAGCCTGCAGTGAATTACCTGGGGGAATGGGATGCTGGAGCCGGACCTCCCAACGCAGCTCCCTGGGAGCCAGAAGCAGAGGGATGGTGCCATGGGATCCACACGGTGAGGAGAGCACAGAAGGACTCAGGGGAACAGCACAGACAACCAGTCTGGGTGCGGGGTCACAGGGCTGTGGGTTACCGTGACTCAGGATCCGCAGTCACTGTAGTTCTACCTAAATGGGTGCGCACCTCCGACTGCATACAGAGGCAAATGTGGGTTATGGTTGCTGGGGGAAAACAATTTCCCATTCCCATGGCTCGCATTCAATTGGACTGGGGCACTGGAAGTAAATCTACAGAGGTAGGAGTTATGGATAACCTGCCTGCGGATGTTTTGCTAGGGAACGATTTGGGTCACATGGTGAGCCAGTATGTACAGCCCTTAACAAGAGCTCAAACCAGAGCCAATGGATGCAGGATAAACCAGGACCAGACGGGATACCCAGAACCCAGGGTAAGTGACTTGCTGGCTACGACATTGACCTTAGGCTGGGCAAAGGGGGAAGAACTTAGAATAGCATTGCAGGAAGATGAAACTTTAGCAGGGGTAAGGGACAGGGCCGCCCGGGGCAAATCAGTAGATGATCTAGACAGTTTTGTATGGGAACAGGGGTTGTTGTACAGAATCAAGGTGCCTGGGAAGGATGAGGTAGAAAGGGAACCACGAAAGCAGTTAGTGGTCCCACAACAGTATAGAGGCAAGGTATTACAAATAGCCCATGAGATTCCTCTGGGAGGGCATTTGGGGCAGAAGAAAACTCTGTGTAGGGTAGTAGAGGTATTTTTTTGGCCAGGATTAAATCAGGATGTAAAAGAGTACTGTAGATCCTGTGATGCGTGCCAAAGGACCCAGCTGTTTAAAAAAAATAGCAGAGCTCCCCTACAGTCACTCCCTGTGATGGAGATACCATTTCAAAGGGTAGCCATAGACATTGTTGGGCCACTAGCTAGGGTTGGCAAGACCGGCAAGAAATTTATTCTCACCATGGTAGATTATGCCACCAGGTATCCTGAGGCGGTGGTTTTATCCAGTATCTCAGCTCCTAAGGTGGCAGGGGCATTAATGACTATCTTTACAAGGACAGGGTTTCCTCAGGAAATTTTGTCTGACCGAGGGCCCCAATTTATGGCCAAAGTGACCGAACAGTTATGGTCCATGTGTGGCATAAGACACATTACAGCTTCCCCCTACTATCCCCAAAACAATGGCCTCTGTGAGCGCTTCAATGGGACACTCAAACACATGATCCGTACTTTTACTGATCAGGAGCCAGACTGGGAACGATTGTTGCCTTGTCTGCTCTTTGCCTACCGAGAGGTACCTCAGGAATCTACAGGGTATTCCCCTTTTGAACTTCTATATGGTAGGCCGGTGAGAGGACCCTTGAGCGTGATCAGGGAGACGTGGGAAGGGGAGTATAGTCACCACCCTGTACCAGTGGCTACCTATGTATTAGCTTTCAGGGAAAATATGGCTAGGTTGGCTGGAATTGTGAGGAGCAATATGCGTAAAGCGCAAGAGAGAGATAGGAGATACTACAAGGCAGGAACCAGTGACAGGGAACTGGAGGAGGGGATGGAGGTGCTCATGTTGGAACCTCAGCCCCAGGATAAGTTACAGTTTTTGTGGAAGGGACCTTATACAATTAGCAAAAAACTGGGCAACAAGTCATATGTGGTTATGGTAGATCCAGAGAGAGTGGTTACCAGGGTGGCCCACATTAATCGCTTAAAAGCATATGTAAAGCGAGCAGCTCATATGTTAGCCATTTGCAGGGCCACAGAGGATGACCCAGAGGAAGGGCAGATACCAGACATGTTGCAAAAGGCAGAGCAGAAAACGCTAGAAGATGGCCTTCACCAGGCCAAAAACCTAAGCACAGAGCAGCAGGAGCAGCTTTTAGGCAAACTAAAACCCTTTAAACCCTTATTTACTACTGACCCTGGGTGTACCCCCCTAGCAGCTCATGTAGTGGTGACAGGGGAATGTGGCCCATTAAAACAACACCCATACCGAGTCCCTGAAGCTGTTAGGGCAAGCATACAAGCAGAATTACGCAAGATGTTACAACTAGGGGTTATTGAAGAATCCAGTAGTCCATGGGCATCTCCTGTCGTATTGGTACCCAAAAAAGATGGCACAACTCGCTTCTGCGTGGATTATCGTAGGCTGAATGATAAAACAAAAACGGATGCCTACCCTGTTCCACGCATGGACGAGTTGTTGGACCGATTAGGTACTGCCAAGTATTTAACCACGCTGGATCTCTCCAAGGGATATTGGCAGATCCCGTTGGAAGAGTCAGCTAGGGAGAAGTCCGCATTTGTCACCCCCTTTGGACTATACCAATTTAAGGTAATGCCTTTTGGGATGAAAAATGCCCCTTCTACCTTCCAGCGACTGGTAGACAAATTGTTACATGGGCACCAGGAGTATGCTCAGGCTTACTTGGACGATATAGCCATCTTTAGTCAGACCTGGGAGGAGCATATAGAACATATTGCTAGAATTATGCAGGCTATTAAGCAAGCCAAGTTGACCATAAGACCAGATAAGTGCCAGTGGGCAAAGGCAGAGGTGCAGTACTTGGGTCACTGGGTAGGTAGTGGGAAGTTAAGGCCAGAACCAGCCAAAGTAGAGGGTATTGCAGCTTGGCCTATCCCTAAGACTAAAAAGCAGGTACTAGCATTCTTGGGCATCACTGGGTATTACCGCAAGTTCATTCCTGATTTCAGCACTACAGCCAAGCCACTGGCCGATTTGACCAAAAAGAAATTGCCCAGGGAAGTGACATGGACTCCTGTGTGTCAAACTGCCTTCCAGAGCCTCAAGGAAGCTCTGACTTGTTCCCGAGTATTGGCTGCCCCGGACTATAACCGACCCTTTGTGGTCCAGACAGATGCCTCCATGTATGGCATAGGGGCTGTGCTAAGCCAGACAGATGATCAAGGAGTGGAGCATCCTGTTGCGTATTTGAGCAGGAAATTGTTGCAGCGTGAAACGGCCTATGCTACTGTGGAGAAGGAATGTTTGGCCGTAGTTTGGGCTTTGCGCAAACTTCAACATTATTTATATGGACGACCATTCACTGTGACCACCGACCATAACCCCTTGTGCTGGCTGTCTAAGGTAGCCAGAGAAAATGGACGTTTGCTAAGATGGAGCCTGGCACTACAGACATTCAATTTTCAAATACAGCATCGTAGGGGTAATCTCCATCAAAATGCAGATGGATTATCACGCCAACTGGAGCTATGAGTATCAGCGTAGCTGAGAAAATCATGGACCCTTGATGTTCTCAGGCTACACTTGGGGGGGCAGTTTTTTTTTTTTTTTTTTTGCCACTTGAGTTATGACACTGCCCATCTTGGGTGATGCTATATGGTATAGCTCACAGCTTCATTGAGGTATACAAGGCCCTTCACTATGACAAGGTAGTGATCCAGAAGACCTTTGAGCTGTTCTTAACAATAACATATAGGTATTGAGAAATAAGTATTAAATTAACTTGCTGTGCAGTGCATTTTGTGTTTAAAATAAAAATAAAAACCTCAGACAACTGTACCAAAAATGTGTTTAATATGACCTATTTTCAGAGAGTACTCCCCCTATAAACTGTGTAGGTTGAGAACCAAGGTACCACTGTATTATTGTTGGTAAGATTTTGCTGTCCCCAAATGACTAGCTAGAGAGTGCGTGATTTGGCAATTAACAAGTAACAATTAGCAAATTTGGTAATCAACAAGAAACAAAAATCTAAAAATTTACAATAAATAAATATATGAATTAAAACATGTACTGTTGTTGCCATGTGTGTATTTTAACATGAAACAAATCTATTTTTGATTGAAAAAAAGGATTCACAAACAAAAAAAAAGTTGCCTAGCCCGGTTTAGAGTTATCCTTTAATACTGATAAGGCTGAATATTTTGCAACAATGTGTCAACATAATTGAGGCATTATCTGCCTCCAAAATGTATGTTTCTATAGATGGTACTTATTTGATTTATTTTTTACTCCAGTCTTCAAGTTAAATCATATTAATAAATAAGCCAATCATAATTAAAGCTTTATAACCCTTTCAGAAATGAATAGGATCACTTTAATTCCCATGTGCATCTCACAGACTTAGCATTTTTTTCTCTGTCAGTTTGCTCAGTTCCTCCAAGTTTTGGAAAAGAAAATAAATCAGATTTTTTTTTTCTTGAGTTCTTTTTTTAAAATATTCATGAGGTTATATAACAGTCTGAGATTTTGAATTAATCAGCTTAAAAAAAACTTCATCGTCCCATATTGTATTCATAAATAACAGACAACTCCCTGGCTGCTTGATGTATCCGCGTATAATGGTGATTATGAGGGCAGATCTATGGAGCCAACTGGCAGCTCTGTTGGATCAATAAAATTAACAAATATTCCTGCTTCCAAAATGCCTTTTGCCAATTACTGCACTAATAAGCAAGTTACCGGAGACTATTTTATTTATTGCAAAAAAAAAAAGATAAAGTGGGGTGTTTGTATTATTTATATGGTTATAGCTTTTTTTTGCATTTTTATTGAGAAGTCAACAAATAAGGAATAGGACTTAAAGAAAGCAGACAATAGCACAATGTTTACTTATACCAGTCTGAAAAGCGTAATTTGACTAATCTGAGCTAATATCTTTAATTAAAAGTTTTACTTTGTTGCACTGCTGTGAATGGGAAATACATTTCCCACAATGCAAAGGGTTATTGTTGTTTACATGGGATATCCGAATAGCAAACTTGAAGAGTGGAAAGTCTGCTTTTTGTTTCTGGAGGGTGCCATCTTTTTACATTTTAAAAGGTCATGTGGTTTATATAGTGCTCCATGCAAGAAGTACTTGAGAGTGCTTTGTGGGCATGAATAACAAAGCTTCTCTCTGATTGGCTGTATTGTGCTGCCAGTCTATTCACTTCCTCTTCCTTTCTGCATAGCATTCTGGGGTTGTCCTGGTTCCATATAAATGATATCAATCAGTGGCGGAGCTATTGGTTGGTGCATCAGATGCATAGCATCCGGGTCCGATAAGAGGGTAGCAGCTCTCTACTACTGGCAGTAAATGAGGAATTTTATTTTATTATATGAGTTTGGTAGATATTTATTGTATAGAAAATAATCTGATTACTATAGGGGGGATCTAATTATACCAATATATTTTGACTTTTTTATTGACCCCAAGGGGTGGATAAAGAAGTAGCAAGGGGGTACCAAATTATTTTGCACCGGGGGCATCTAGTCACCAGCTTTGCCACAGATATCAACTATCGTGTAGCTAGAGCTTTTTGCCCTGAGTTTGTGGCACCCCCTCCTTCCACACATTATACATTTCAAATATATATATATATATATATATATATATATATATATATACATACACAGTTGTGATCAAAAGTTTGCATACCCTGGCAGAAATTTTGGCATTTATTTTTTGAAAATATGACCGATAATGCACAAAAAAATATTTTATTGAAGGATAGTGATCATATGAAGCCATTTATTATCACATAGTCATTTTGGGTCCTTTTTAAATCATAATGATAACAGAAATCACCCAAATTGCCCTGATCAAAAGTTTATATACCCTTGAAAGTTTGGCCTTGTTACAGACACACAAGGTGACACACACAGCTTAAAATGGAAATTAAAGGTTCATTTCCCACACCTGTGGCTTTTAAATTGCAATTAGTGTCTGTGTATAAATATTCAATGAGCTTGTTAGCTCTCACTTGGATGCACTGAGCAGGCTAGATACTGAGCCATGGGGAGCATAACAAGGTAATGGAACTTCATAAAGATGAAAAAAAATATAAAAAGACATCCAAAGCCTTGAAAATGCCAGTCAGTACTGTTCAATCACTTAGTGAGAAGTGGAAATTTCGGGGATCACTTGATACCAAGCCAAGTCAGGTAGACCAAGAAAGATTTCAGCCATAACTGCCAGAATAATTGTTTGGAATACAAAGAAAATCCCACAGGTAACCTCAAGAGATATACTGGCTGCTCTGGGAAAAGATGGTGTGGTTGTTTCAAGTAGCACAATATGATGATACTTGAACAAAATTTAGCTGCATGGTCGAGATGCCAGAAAGCAGTAGCATAGCTAGAGGGTGTTGCCAGGGGCGGACCACCCCAGGTGGCACCTCCTTGGGTGTGGCAAAAATGCCCCCAGTTGCCACCCACCTGGAATCACTCACTCCCCTGCCTCCCTCCTCCTGCACCTCCCCCTGGCTCCTTCCTCCTCTACAGCCCCTGCTCTCTGCTCTCAGTCCAGTGGAGGAGAGGAGGAGCCGCCAGTGAGAAGAGTCACCTGTGGGAGGAGCTTCTTAACCGGCGTGGGCACACAGGTAAAGGAAGTGGGGGGCGGGAGGGGAGATAGGAAGAGGGAGAGAGGAAGGGGAGGAGGAAGAGGGGGAGAGAAAGAAAGAGAGGAGCAAAGAGAGGGTAGGAAAAAAGAGGGAAGAGAGAAAGAGGTAGAGGGGGAGATAGAGAAAGAGGGAGAGAGAGAAAGAGAGGGAAGAGAGAGAATGAGAGAGAAAGGAGATGGGAAGAGAAAGAAAGAGAGAGGGAGACAAAGAGGGGAGATATATGAAGAGTGGGAGAGAGAAGAGATGGAGAGGGGAGACAGGTAGATGGAGACAAAGAGAGGGAGAGTGGCAGAGAGAGGGGGGAGAAAGGGAAACAGAGGGAACAAGAGGAGAGAGAGGAGGGGGAGAGGGAACAAGAGGAGAGAGAGGAGAGGGAGAAAGAAATAGAGGGATGGAGAGAGTGAGAGTGGCAGAGAGAGGGGGAGAAAGGGAACAAGGGGAGAGAGAGATAAAGGGAGAGAGAGAAAGAGGGGACAGAGCTAGAGATGGAGACAAAGAATGGGAAGAGAGACAGAAAGAGCGAGGGGTAAGAGAGAAAGATGGGGGGAGAGAGAAAGAGGGGAGAGGGAGAAAATAGGAATACAGAGAAAGATGGGGGAGAGGTGAAGAAAGTGAGGGATGGGAGAAAGAGGGGGATGGAGAGAACAGGGAGAAAGAGGGAGACAAAGAGAAGGGAGAGGAAGACAGAAAGAGAAGGAGAGAGAGGGAGAGAGAGAGAAACAAAGAGAGGCAAGAGAGAGAGAAAGAGAGGGGGCAGAGAGAAGAGAGTGGGTGTGAAAGAGAGAGAAAGAGGGGGAGAAAGGGGAGAGAAAGAAAGAAAGAGGGATAGAGAGTAATAGGGAGAAAAGGAAGAGAGGGGAGATAGAGAAGGCAAGAGAGACAGAAAGAGGGGGAGAAAGAGGAGGAGAGAGAAAGGGAGAAGGAGACAAAGAGAGGGAAGAGGATAGAGAGAAATAGAGAGAGAAAAAGAGAAGAAGAGAAAGGAAGAGGGAGACAAAGAGAGGGGATGTGAGAGAGAGAAAGGGAGAGAGAAAGGAAGAGGGAGACAAAGAGAGGGGATAAAGAAAGAGTGGGTGTGAGAGAGAAAGAGACAGAGAGAGGAGGAGAGGGGGACAGAGAGAAAGAGGGAGAGAGAGAGAGGGAGACAAAGAGTTGGAAGAGAGACCGAAAGAGGGAGAAGAGAGAGACAGAAAGAGGGGAAGAGAGGAGGCGAGAGAAAGAGGGGAGAGAGGGAGAAAGAGGGCAGAGGGAGAGTGAGTAGGGGAGAAAGGGAGAGATATAAAAGGGGAGAGAAAGAGACGGGGTAGAGATAAATAGAGTGAAAAAGAGAGAGAAAGAGGGATGTGGGGGAGAAAAGAGGGGGAGGGAGATAGAGGGAGAGGAAGAGAGGGCGTTGAGAGAGAGAGAAAGAGTGGGTGAGACAGAGAGACACAGGGAGAAAGAGGGAGTGAAAGAAAGAGAGAGGAAGACAAAGAGAGGGGAGAAAGAGAGAGAGAGAGGGGGAGATAGAGTGTAGGAGAGAAAGAAAGAGAGGGTAGAGAGAGAAATGGAGAGAAAGAGATGGGATAGAGAGAAAGAGAAAGAGGGAGATGGAGACAAATATAGGAGAGAGAGAGAGAGATGGAGAAGAGAGAGGAGAAGGAGAGTCAGAGGATGAGGCAGAGACAGAGAGGGAGAGAAAGAGGGAGACCAAGAGAGGGGGAGAGAGAGAAAGAGAGTGGGTGTGGAGGTGGAGGGGAGCTATAGGAAGAGGGAGAGATAGAGTGATAGAGAAAAAGGGAAGAGGAAGACAATGAGAGGGGGAAAAAGAGAGAGGGTGAGAGAAATAGGGGAGGGAGGAGAGGGAGAGAGAAAGATAGACGGAGGGAAGGAGAGAGAGGAGGGAGATAGTTGGAGAGAGATAATAAGGGAGGGGGAGGAGAGAGATGGGAGAGAGAGACAGAAAGAGAGGGTGAAAGGGAGAGAAAGAAAGAAAGTAGAAGACGGGGACAGAGGGAGGGTGAAAGAAGGAAGGGGGACAGAGAGAAGGGAGATAGACAGAGGGAGAAGGACACAAAGAGGGGATGGCGAGAGAGGGGAAGACTGTGAAAGAGGGAAAGAGAGGGAAATAGAGGGAACGAGAAACAGAAGGAGAGAGAAACGGAAAAAGGAGGAAGGGGGAGAGAGAAGGAGGGTGTGAGAGAGAGAAGGTGATTATCTTATCCTACAGTGGGGGGAAAAAGTATTTGATCCCCTGCTGATTTTTAACGTTTGTCCACTGACAAAGAAATGATCAGTCTATAATTTTAATGGTAGGTGTAATAATAATTTTAATGTAGATGCAGGTCAGTGAGGGAAATAAGTATTTGATCCCCTACCAATCAGCAAGATTTCTGGCTCCCAGGTGTCTTTTATACAGGGAGTGCTCCTAATATCACCTTTTTACCTGTATAAAAGACACCTGTTGGCAGAAGCAATCAATCAATCATATTCCAAACTCTCCACCATGGCCAAGACCAAAGAGCTGTCCAAGGATGTCAAGGACAAGATTGTAGACCCACACAAGCCTGGAATGGTCTACAATACCATCACCAAGCAGCTTGGTGAGAAGGTGACAACAGTTGGTGCGATTATTCACAAATGGAAGAAACACAAAATAACTGCAAGTCTCCCTCAGTCTGATGCAAGATCTCACCTTGTGATCATGAGAACGGTGAGGTATCAGCCCAGAACTACACAGGAGGATCTTGTTAATGATCTCAAGGCAGCTGGGACCATAGTCACCAAGAAAACAATTGGTAACACAGTACGTGAAGGACTGAAATCCTGTAGCACCTGCAAGGTCCCCCTTCTCAAGAAAGCACATGTACAGACCTGTCTGAAGTTCGCCAATGAACATCTGAATGATTCAGAGGATAACTAGGTAAAAGTGTTGTGGTCAGATGAGACCAAAATCAAGCTCTTTGGCATCAACTCAACTGAATGCTGCCCATGACTCCAAGAACACCATCCCCACCATCAAACATGGAGGTGGAAACATTATGCTTTGGGGGTGTTTTTCTCCTAAGGAGACAGGACAACTGCACTGCATTAAAAGGAATGATGGACGGGGCCAAGCACCGCCAAATCTTGGGTGAGAACCTCCTTTCCTCAGCCAGGGCATTGAAAATGGGTCGTGGATAGGTATTCCAGCATGAAAATGACCCAAAATACACAGCCAAGGCAACAAAGGAGTGGCTCAAGAAGAAGCACACTAAGGTCCTTGAGTGGCCTAGCCAGTCTCCAGACCTTAATCCCATAGAAAATCTGTGGAGGGAGCTGAAGGTTCGAGTTGCCAAACATCAGCCTCAAAACCTTAATGACTTGGAGAGGATGTGCAAAGAGGAGTGGGACAAAATCCCTCCTGAGATGTGTGCAAACCTGGTGGCCAACTACAAGAAACGTCTGACCTCTGTGATTACCAACAAGGGTTTTTGCCACCAAGTACTAATTTGAAAAGGCCAAGTACTTATTTCCCTCATTAAACTGCAAATCAATTTAATTTTTATTTTTATTTTGTGTCTCACTGTTAAAATACACCTACCATTAAAATTATAGACTGATCATTTCTTTGTCAGTGGACAAACGTTCAAAATCAGCAGGGAATCAAATACTTTTCCCCCTAACTGTGTATATATATTGTAACAGAGTGAAGCAAAGAATGCCCCTAGAGGTGGGTTTATTTAAAGAGGCTGAAAGATTGCTCTGGAGAAAGAAAGAGTTAACTCCGGGCAGTGATCAGAGGCTAATGGAAGCCCAGCTGTGCATTGCCTTTAAGACCACAGCTTGGGCCTAAGCAGTGTGAGCAGTGTGTGAAATCTGCTCCTGTTGGTGAGCTGCTGTTAGCAGCAAAGAGCAAGCTACAGAAAGAAGCTTGCTGTCTGTTCCTGATTGCAGTCAGAAGACTGTTGTGTACCAAAGATTGCTCGCAGAGAAAGCTGTGTTCCAGAGATTGCTCGCAGAGAAAGTTGTTTTACCAGAGATTGCTCGCAGAGGAAGCCGTTTGAAGACTGTTTTACCAGAGATTGCTCGCAGAGGAAGCCGTTTGCAGTTTAAAGACTGTTTTACCAGAGATTGCTCGCAGAGGAAGCTGTGTTCCAGAGGCTGTGAGTAAAGATTTATATTTTCCTTATGAGAGTATGTGTAAAGCAACCCCAGGGAGAAGGCAGCAGTATAACTGTGAATTGAACCGAATATCTCAAAAGACTGTTAAAGGATCCCTGGAGGTTGGAGTATTTCTGAGAGACGGGCGGGCCGAATGCTCCCCTTTCTACTGAGGAAGATATTTACAAGAGAACTGTGTGCTTTGCTATACCTTTGGCTGATGTAAGCCATTATGTGGTGACATTTTTGGACTATTAATAAAAAGATTAAAAGAATACATGATTCTTCTTGCTGTTAATCTAGAAGGTAGCAGGTTAAACTACCACATTATATATATATATATATATATATATATATATATATAATGTTCGCAATCTCAGGGACAGCCGCAGGCAGCAAAAGCTCTAGCTATGCCACTGCCAGTAGAAGCCTTTACTGCGCCAATGCCACAAAAAAAGCCTGGTTACAATATACTCAAAAAACCTTGGCACTCCTCACAGCTTCTGGCACACTGTAGTTTGAAGTGACTAGACCAAAATAGAGCTTAATGGTTACAACCATAAGCGCTATGTTTGGAGAGGGGTATACAAGGCCTATAGTGAAAAGAATACCATCCCCACTGTGAAGCAGGGTGGTGGTTCACTGATGTTTTGGGGGGGTGTGCTCTAAAGGCACGGGGGAGCTTGTGAAAATTGATGGCAAGATGAATGCAGCATGTTATCGGAAAATACTGGCAGACAATTTGCATTCTTTGACACGAAGGCTGCTCATGGGACCTTCTGGGACGTCCAGCGTGACAATGTCCCTAAGCACAAGGCCAAGATGACCCTCCAGTGATTACAGAAGGAAAAGGTGAAGGCTGTGGAGTGGCCATCACAGTCTCCTGACCTTAATATCATCGAGCCACTCTGGGGAGATCTCAAACGTGACGTTCATGCAAGACGACCAAAGACTTTGCATGACCTGGAGGCATTTTGCCAAGATGAATGGGCAGCTATACCACCTGCAAGACCTAGGGAACTCATAGACAACTATTACAAAAGACTGCACGCTGTCATTGATGCTAAAGGGGGCAATACACAGTATTAAGAACGAAGGGTATGTAAACCTTTGATCAGGGTTATTTGGGTGATTTCTGTTATCATTATGATTTAAAAAGGAGCCAAACAATTATGTGATAATAAATAGCTTCATATGATCACTATCCTTCAATAAAAGACATTCTTTTGCATGATCAGTCATATTTTCAAATTAAATGCCAAAATGTCACAATTTCTGCCAGGGTATGCAAACTTTTGAGCACAACTGTATACTGTATATACTCCCTTCTCTCTTACTCCCACATTCTCTCTCTCTCCCTCCCTCTCTCCCTCTCTCTCCCTTCTCTCTTACTCCCACATTCTCTCTCTCTCCCTCCCTCTCTCCCTCTCTCTCCCCTACTCCCTGCATCCTCACTCTCTCACCTCTCTCCCTCTTCCCCTCTCTCTCTCCCCCTCTCGCCTCTCTACTCCTCTCTCCCTCATCCTTTCTCTCTTCCTCTTTTCCCCCGCTCTCACTCCCTTCTCTTTCTCCCTCCCTCTCTCCCTCCCTCTCCCACTCTTTAGTGATGAATCTCCAGTTCAGTTCTTGCACATCCAGGTCTCTCAATGTTATCTTGCCTTCTCTCTCTCTCTCTCTCTCCCTCCTCTGTTGTGGAAATAATACAAATATCCTTACTTTTTAGTGTATATATATATATATATATATATATATCACAATTATAATTTTTTTAGTAAGTGTGATATTTGGCTGTGAACCAGTATTTTCCATTTTGTAAGATATAAGTTATGAAGTCTGCATGACCCATGACTTAACAGTTTCAGCTAGAGACAATAACACATTTTTAGCATAAACAAAATATGTTTTTTAGTCATCAACAAGGTCATCTTTTGCCCTTTGTGCAGATGATAGGAAAAAAGTACTTTTTGCGCATCTAGCATGATGTGCCAAGTACATGTTTTAAAAGTACTGATCAAATGTGTTATAGCTTATTGGATATCATAGTATAAATAGTCTATCATTGGTTGTTGGTGGCTTAAACCATGTTTCTAGGGGTGGGGATGGATTGTGCCATTGTCTTTATGTAGACAATATAAAACTGTGTGTTTCTGTGTTTTTCTGAGAGTTAGTGAAGAGCAGTGGCCATTTTGGATGATTTGCTTTTGACTCTTTTGTCTAAATAAACTCTAATAATAAAATTGTAAATTTTTGTTATACTGACTGGGTTTTGGAGTAAAAGGTGGTATGTGAGTATGGTAATTTCCCAAACACCTCTCACTCCGTTTCCCCTCTCCCTCCCCCTTCTGTCTCACTCCTCTCTCTCTCTCTCCATCTCCATGCCCTTCTCTCTCCCTCTCCCCCCCCTCTACCTTTCCCTTTCTCTCTCACCCTCCCCGCCCTCTCTCTAGTGATGAATCCCCAGTTCTTGCACATTCAGGTCTCTCAGTGTTATCTCACACTTCTCTCTCCGGTCTCTTCCTCTCTCGCCTTCTCTCTCACTCCCCCCCCCACTACCCTTACCTTTTTGCTCCCTGGTCCACTGGTGGCTCCTCTCACTGACAAATCCTCCTCTCCTTCATGAAATTCAGAGGAGAGAGCTGGGGCCAGGGAGGCATAGGGGAGTGCCTCGGGTGGTTGGCGGCAGGTGGGGTCATTTTTGCCTCCCCAGAGGAAGTGCAGCCTGGAGTCAGTATTCTGAGGTCAGTTACTCAGACTTCTGTGGAGCGTAACAGACTTTCTTTGAGCATATAAAACAAGTAGGTGCAGGAGAGGCAATTCTAGTTCCTATATCACCATTAATGTTTTAGTGACCAACAACATTTACTGCAACCTACACATCTAGGCTAAATCTCAGGCTTACACCTGGCGTGGGATACCTAAAAAGTGTTCTTGAGAAGCACCACTGTGTGCTGAAAAGGACTTGTAATCCAACCAGGGTTGTTCCAGTAATGCTGGAAGGGGAGTAGGTCTTATCTAACGTGAGTGCAATTGTTCATTTGCCCTGCTTTTATGCTTTTATTACAGTTACATTTAGATCTCCTCTTTTCTTTTTGTGTTTTTTTGTCATATAGAGGAGAAAATGGTTATGGAGGCCATCTGAGAACAGAAATGTGGAATATACCAGAGATCCAGATTCACTCTAAATTCTAGAGTGGTATTTCCATCCATAATACAATATACACTCATGTTGAAAATAGTACTTTATTTAACTTTATTTTTTTATTTCAGATTTTGCTTTGGATGGTTGGGTGTATGAATCTATTTAGTGAATTTATTTTCTTACCTATTTTGGAAGTTAAGGATAAGATTAATACAAGTAATTAAGGGAAATGGAGATTGCCAGTCCATATATTGTTTGTTCATTTGAGTACAGTAAGGTTTAAAGTCCACACACCTAACTTCCACTGTATTTTACTTGCTCTATACAATGTGTAAGGAGAGCAGGCAGCAAGCTGAGGATCTCCATAGTGAACGACGCGGAGGCTGCACAGGCTCCCTGGGTCAGCCCGTAGCATCACGTGACCCAGCGGAGCCTGTGAGGCTATCAGCCAATCAGGAGCGTCGGGGGGCGTGTCGGAAGCCTGTTTCGCTCCGTTGAGCACAGCAGTGCGGTCTCCCGACTGGAATGGACGGAGGTCTGAGGTCCTGCAGCCAAAACGAAGTAGGAAGGTTTAATTACTGAGATTTTACCCCAGCTTACCAGCACATAAGGGGATATACTGATTGAGGCTTCTCTTGCTTGTTTTTCTTCCTCCGTTTTGTGTCTTTGTGTGTCTTGTCTGTGTGTGAGTGTTTTGCCTGCGTTTGTTCCTGTGTCTGTGTGTGCCTGAGCTTCTGCCTGTTGTTTCCCCGGTTTGTCCCCCTGGTAGTCTTAATATGGATCCAGAAGGCTTAGAGGCTTTGCTGGCTGAGGTTAGGACCCGTGCCTTAAGCCAAGGGGTCAGGTGGGTGCAGGACAGGCTGGGACCTCCCATGCCTTCTGCGCTTGGAGCTCAGCACATTGAACAGGAACAGCCTGCGGTGGCTGGTGTCCTAGCCAATTCTGATGCCTCCAGGGAGGTGAGCGCCAGGATCACGGGCGGTGGGGGTGAGGGCCTAGCACTCCGGCCACCACCTGCCAACTTGCCTAAAGGTCCTAGGCCGTGACAAAGGTCGAGAAACACCCCTCTAACACCCCGTAAGGGGGGTGCAGGGGGTAAGAGAAAAGCCGGGAGTCCTAAAAAGGCTCCTACAGGCCCTCACGGTGCCAAGCAGACGGTCCCTGGGGTTTCCCTCAATAACAGTGCTTCTGGTACTTTACAGGGACGCCCAACTGGCAGTGAGAGGAGCATGGCGACGACGAGAGAGAGAAGAGATGGGGTGATCAGAGAGATGAATAGCCAAGACAGCATGGTCATGATTGATGACATGCCTGTGACAGCGGCAGTGGCGAGGCTAGGACGCCCCACTCGAGCTAAGAAGGCTACGAGCAGGTACAGTCCGCTACTATTTACGCACACACCGCTAAGACGTAACAGAGTAGAGACTGAGGGCGAGAAGGTTAGGCCACAGCGCAAAGGGTCTAAGACTGACCAACATCTGGATATTCCAACGCCCGAGGAAGTCTCAGGGGAACCCCTACAGGGGGCGGCGGAGGCAGTGCTAGCCTACTCCAGCCGCGCAAGCTTAGGTGACCAGGACCGTTCCTCAGATGAGGAAAGGGCGGTATGGGCACGGGCATGCAGGTCGCGGAGAGCTAGTGACTGTTCTTCTTGTACCCACAGATCCAGAAGGAGATCCAGGTCGAGAAGCAGAAGATCTTGTCGGTGCAGCTGTGCTTGCACTGGATCAGAGAGGAGGAGCCCGTGGAGGGCCAGACGGTCAGAGTCCCCGGAGCGTCAGGAGAGACGCGGGGATACTCCGTTGGCCGTATCTACTCCAAAGCTTCCAGAAGCAGGTGAGCGCTCAGAGTTGAGCTGCGCAGCAGACAAGGGAGGTTTTATCGGGTCATTAAAGACTCTACTAGCTGCGCATAACATTGCGGTTAGCGAACACGAAATGGGAGCTTGGATAGGGGGGCTAGCAAAGGGTGCATGGTCCCAGCCAGCAGCGGTAGTGGCGCCAGCGAGCGCGAGCGAGGCGTTAGCTAGCATGCGCGCGCCCGAGCCGGTAGGCAATGCGATTGCAGCAGTAGGGAATACCAATGTGGGAGTTACTGACGCAGCCATGAGACCTATAGTCCTATGCTCGTTGGATAATTTAGGTGCACACCTTACACAGGATGTCAAGGAAATGATCTGGAGGAGGGAATTTATAGAGTTGTTTTCCCTTCTCCCTATGTCTAGGCAAACAGATTTGGCCGAGAGGGGCCCCAGGGAGGGGAAATCTTTTGCTAGGCTACCCAGGACATTTGATACCTGGCTGCAAGCATTTTCTATTTGGGCTTGCGTACTGTGTGAGTGGCACCCTGAACAGAGTTCGGGATTATTCGTTTACATAGATGAAATTCGGAATGCTCACAAGGTCTATGGGGGTACGGCCTGGTGGCGGTACGACGAGGAATTCCGGCAATACTTGGCCTCAAGGCCAAGCATGGCGTGGAGTGACAAAGCGGTGGCGTATTGGCTAAACATCATGACACCCATGAGAGTCACGACGCCCTTTCGGAGCGGGGCCAGTGGAGCTAAGGGCCCCACCCACGCCTCAGGAGCAGGCCATAAGACCTGTTTTTCGTATAACGAGGGGGTCTGTAGATGGGCACCTAACTGCAGGTTTAAACATGCATGCTCAAATTGTGGAGGTGAACACCCCCTGTCTAGATGCGGTAGACCAAAAGAGGGAGGCAGGGGCGAACCTCCCGCAAAGGGGCAGGACGCCCATACGCCTCCCCGCCATGCTGCCGTGGCTAAAACGCTACGGTAAATTGGCAGGCACCGCCGAAGCGGCGCGCCTGTTGGAGGACGGGTTCCGAGAAGGATTCCGGATTCCATGCGGGGTCGACATTCAAGGTTTTCTTGTCCCAAACCTGAAGTCGGCTAGGGATTTCCCAGGGGTAGCTAAAGCTAAGGTGCTTAATGAGGTAAAATTGGGGAGGATGGCAGGGCCATTTGCGGCCCCGCCCATCCAGGGATTAGTCGTGTCTCCACTCGGGGTGGTCCCCAAGAAGGAGAAGGGTAAATTTAGATTGATCCAGCATCTCTCCTACCCCAGAGGTCGTTCGGTAAACGATGGCATATCAAAAGACCAGGCTACTGTGTCTTATTAGTCATTTGACCGGGCGGTCGACCAGGTGAGGAGGGAGGGCCAGGGGGCCCTTATGGCGAAAGTGGACATCGAGGCAGCATTCAGATTGCTCCCCGTACACCCGTCAAGCCATCGGTTGCTGGGGTGCTTCGTAGACGGAAATTACTTAGTCGACTTATGTTTACCCATGGGATGCTCGATATCCTGTGCTTACTTCGAGGCCTTCAGCAAATTTTTACAATGGGTTGTGAGCATCGAGGCGGGGTACAAGAGTGTTACCCATTACCTGGATGACTTCCTTTTCGTTGGCCCAGCGGGAAACGACGCTTGCCGTTTCATGCTGGAGGTGTTCACCGAAATCTGTACAGAATTCGGGGTACCACTGGCCCATGACAAGACGGAGGGCCCTACGGAGCAATTGACTTTTCTAGGGATTCGGATCGACTCCTGCAAAATGGAGTGCAGTCTTCCCTTAGAGAAGGTGGTGGACATGCAAGCGGAGATTAAGGCGCTACGGGGCGCACGGAGGGTGACCCTGCGGCGGCTTCAATCAATATTGGGGAAGTTGAATTTCGCATGCAGAATTATCCCCATGGGGCGGATATTCTGTAGACGGATGTCGCTGGCTACGGTAGGGATTGCGAAGCCGCATCATTTCCTAACAGTCTCTAGGGCCATGCGTGATGATGCAAGGGTATGGGCGATGTTCCTTGCAGATTTTAATGGGCGGGTGCTCCTTCAAAAGGAGGGCGCCACCAGCGCAGAGCTAGATCTCCACACCGATGGGTCCTGACCGATTGGTTGTGGGGCCTATCTCCAAGGGAGATGGTGCGCTGCGGCGTGGCCGGAGGAATGGGAAGAGGCGGGTTTACTGCAGAACCCTACATTCCTTGAGCTGTTTCCTATGGTGGTAGCAGTGCACTTATGGGGTGCCTGTTTCAGGGACAGGCGAGTCATTTTCCATTCGGGTAATAAGGGGTTGGTTGAAGCCGTGAACAACATCATGGCAGCATCCGTACCGGTGATTAGATTGCTCCGGCATCTTGTGCTATGTTGCCTTCGCTTGAACATATGGTTTCAGGCAAGACGTGACAAATGTGGAAAACGGAATTTCTTACGCCCTCTCTCGGTTTCAGGAGGATCGCTTCAGGGCGCTGGCTCCTTGTGCGAATGCCCTGGGGGAGCACATCCCCGAGGAGCTTTGGGAGATTGGAGCTGTCAGGTAATGAGACTCGTGAGACAGTCTGTTGCCCCAGCGACGTGGAACGCTTATAGACGTGTGTGGGCAAAATGGGATGGTCTAGTGGCACTGGCACGTGGTGCCACGACGGAAGACAAGAGCGTAGGGATCCTGCTTTGGTACCTGCTGCGGTGCGCCGAGCATGGCGAATCAAGAACCGTAGTAGGGAGACAGGTCACGGCGCTTGCTTTTATGTTTAAGCTTGCTGGGCAGAGGGACCTTACAAAAGAGTTTCTAGTGCGCAAGGTGGTGCGCGGAATGTTCAGCGGGGCGCAAAGGCCAGATAGTAGGCGGCCAATAACATTTGCGCTGTTGCTGAGATTGGCTCAGGAGTTGGTGGTGGTTTGCAGGAACCCCTTTGAATCCCTACTTTTCCGAACGGCTTTTTCCCTTGTGTTCTTCGGAGCGTTTAGGATAGGGGAGTTAGTCGCGAACAATAGACACGGTTCGGGGGGACTGCAATTGGTGGATACCTGCCTCAGGGAAGGCATGGTGGTATTGTGGTTGCGGAGGTCAAAAACCGACCAAGTGGGTAAAGGAAGAGAAGTTGTTCTGCATCAGGTTGGCACGGAGTGTTGCCCATATGCATGTGTAATGGAGTACCTTAAGCAGCGACCGGCGGGACGGTGTTCGCTGCTGGTACACGCCGATGGAACGGCTCTGTCTAAGTATCAATTTAAAAGAGTTTTAAAAAGCGCACTGCATCGGCTCGGTTTCAAGCAGTCTGACTTCGGAACACACTCCTTTCGGATTGGAGCTGCCACTGAAGCGGCTAGGTTGGGGTTGCCCGACGCGACAGTGAAGCGCATCGGGAGGTGGGACTCAGACCGTTTTCGGTCCTACGTAAGGCCAAATGCAGTGGTTTAATGGTGTTGCTTTCTACTTTCAGGGGAACAGAAGCAACTATGGATTGTGGGCCATTCATACGTGTACTGGGCCCATAGGTTAGCCGCAGTTACCGAAGAAAAGGCACAACTGGGCTTTCCTGTTACGGACTTACGCGTACGGTGGTGTGGCATTCAGGGTCTGCGATGGGCGCAGCTCGACGGTCTCTTGGAAACTTACGCGCAGCGTTACGGTCAGCCCAGCGTGATAATACTTCATGCCGGCGGGAACGATTTGGGGACAGTTCCCATGAGACGAATGCTAAAGGTGATGAGACGAGACATCGAGAAATGGGTGAAGAAGTTCCCTGGGACGTTCCTTATCTGGTCTGAGATGATTAAGAGAAGATCATGGCGTAATGCGCGCGACCCAGTATGTTTGGATAAGGCTAGACAGAAGATTAATCAGCAGATTGCGAGTTTTGTGAGAAAACATGGTTTCGTTGCCATCCGGGATAAAGATTTCGAACCGGTCGGCGCTGATGATTTTTTCGCAAAAGATAAGGTTCATCTTACGGAAATAGGGTACGAGTTGATGATGTTGGAGTTTAGGGAGAGTGTTTTGCGGGCCTTGGCTTTAATGTCCAGCAGGGGGGATCGCAGCCTCGGGAGGCGTCCCTTGCATGCTCCGTGGCGGGAGGTGAGTTGCCCGGCCCACTGGCCTAAGGGGGCGATGGCCCCACCTCACAGGGCGTGCTTAAGGATAAGCATTGGGGCTTTGGGCAGGGCTCAAAGCGTGAGGTCACTGTTCGTGGCCGGGCTCCTCCCCCGGATGGAAAGGACTAAATTAGTCATTTAAATAAGTTATGGTTATTGTTTACATTGTTTCAAAATAAAGCTGTGGCCCGTTGTTTCTCCCAACTCAAGTTGTCGTGTCAGATATTCCATCAACTAGCCTAAATGGATCATGCATGGGTCATGAACGACGCGGAGGCTGCACAGGCTCCCTGGGTCAGCCCGTAGCGTCACGTGACCCAGCGGAGCCTGTGAGGCTATCAGCCAATCAGGAGCGTCGGGGGGCGTGTCGGAAGCCCGTTTCGCGCCGTTGAGCACAGCAGCGCGGTCTCCCGACTGGAATCCCACCCACCCACCCTGTATTTTGTTGTTAACAGATGTTATGGTTTATTCTTTAAAAAAAAATATATATATATAATATATAATATAAATAAGAAATATTGAAATTAATATATATTTTTGGTTAAAGAATTCGGAGAAGTGGCTATTGTATGTTGTGTATTGTTAATTTATGACTGGGCGGCGGAAGGTGAGTTGCCCGGCCCACTGGCCTAAGGGGGCGATGGCCCCACCTCACAGGGCGTGCTTAAGGATAAGCATTGGGGCTTTGGGCAGGGCTCAAAGCGTGAGGTCACTGTTCGTGGCCGGGCTCCTCCCCCGGATGGAAAGGACTAAATTAGTCATTTAAATAAGTTATGGTTATTGTTTACAAAATAAATTGTTCAAAATAAAGCTGTGGCCCGTTGTTTCTCCCAACTCAAGTTGTCGTGTCAGTTATTCCATCAACTAGCCTAAATGGATCATGCATGGGTTATGTATCTACTAACGCACACAGCATGGCAATTACCACATGATTACGTGGCAGACATTAAGCCACTGTCCATGCTGTGTGCCTTAGAAGATGTAGTATAGAAAGTGCTCTCTTCATACAGGCACATGCTCTGAGATATGGGAGGAGACAGAGAGTCCAACATGGCACATGCTCACAGCAGAAAATTTAAAAAATGAATGGTCTCAAATGTGCACTGTTAATTAAATGTAATTATATCTATACATCTACAAAAATGTGAAGAGGTTAAACTTGCTTGCAGATGGACAGTTAAGGTGTTACACATTTCTATCTACTTTCTGTTCTTTGTGAATAAGGAATGTTAGGTGGTGCCAGGGAGTACTTGTAACAGATCTCTATAGCAGGGGTGCACAATTTTGGTCCTTGAGGGTCACACACAAGTCTGGATTTGAAGATATCCCTGTGGTGCACAGGTGTTTCAATCACCTCTCCAGTGATCCTGATTGAGTCACCTGTGCACAGAAAGGATATCTTCAAATCCAGGCTTGTGTGTGGCCCTCTAGGAAGGAACTTGTGTACCCCTGCTCATATATGATTTACCACTATACAACTGAAGGCTTCAGTATGCTAACAACAGTGAGAAGAGGGATGTAAAGGAGAGGGGAGTATAGGGCTACACCCAAAACAGTTTAATGTCTTACACAAAGGAGCAGCTCTTTTGTCTTGCTTGGGGAATCAGGGAAGAATACAAGTTAGATGCTAAATGCAGGACCAGTCCATCTTAAAATCATCTAAAAATCTATCTACAGTATTAAACATTCTGGTAACTACTGTATTTCTGTATTTTTATCTGTATTTCATTTTAATAACAATTGATTGTACTAACCGAAAAACCACCCAGCCACAATTGGTTTGGAAAAACAGTAAAGCTGCAAGGCTTTGGAATGGGGGGGGAGGGGGGGGGGATAATCGTTGCTGTGTCTGTATTACATTTTTGTAATAAAAACATAATTTAAACAGATAATAAGTTACATTGAAAGTCATATTTTATCATCATGGATCACTAGAGCAGTTTCTATACTTTGCAAATCTATGGATCTATGAATGTATCCGGAGTCATCTGGGGTGACCCTAAAAGGAGAAAGACAATGACTGAATTCTTGTGAAAATGTAACATGGACAGACAAAAGTTTCTGTCTTCAGACTCTCAAGTCATTAGTTGTATTTTCTGAGAGCTGAAGATGGGCTGAAGAACTGGAGTTGGGCAGAGACACTAATGAATTCACGCCTCTTCTGTTCTTATTAATTACATCCCTGACTGACGATGGAGTGACCTCTCAGACCAGGAAGTAATTAACTGGCGAGTCTCTGAAACGGCCTGTCAGGAAAGAAAGCCGTGTCTGAATGAGACGCCCCGCACACTAATGACTCAAATCACCTCTACACAATTGGATTTCTTGCTTCTTTGGAGAAATATTGAATGTGGCAGCAAGCGGAGGTGTGTCTGTTACACCTTGTCCTGTACTGATCCTGGTCTGTGCTGTGTTTGGGTCAGATAATAATGAGGGTTAAAAATATATATGGAAGATTCTGGATTATGAATGCATCTAATAGAGGAGAATGGGTAATGTATGAAGACATTTGAAAAGATCTTCAAATAATATTAATAAAATTACCCTAAAGTTTGCAAAATGTATTTAGCTGTATTAACGGCCCTGAAAATCCAAGCTAAATTAGCATAATTAGTTGTGGCCAATCAGAGACAGGTACAACATTGTATCTGTTTCTTCCTCACTGGCTGAGACAAAGCTGCAGCCGTGATACTGACAGATGATTGGCTAGGACACAGCTCTGCACAGCTCATTGGCTAGGATGCTCTGCCCATATAGTTTCCTCAGGGGGGAAGCTCACACAAGAAATGTCAAATGTACTTTGATTTACAAATATACAGAATTCCTCAATAACATGATGGGATATGAGATGCCCAATCAGACAAACACACAGGAGATCACACAAACATGGTATTAATATCCTCATCAGTGGCAGAGCTACTGGTGGTGCAGCAGGTGCAAAGCACTACTGCCCTCTGTAACTGGCAGTAAATGAGAAATCTTAATATATTAGATGAGGATGTCTTACTTTATAGAAATGGGAGCAGATCATAGAAGGGTGATCTGATCCTCTACATATATTTTTGGCTTTTTTTATTGATGCCTTGGGTGCAAAGAGAAGTTACAAGGGGTACCCACATTATTTTGCACCAGGGCCCTGCATTCACTAGCTTCGCCACTGGTGCCATGTCTTTTTTTTATTTATGTTTTATTTGATTTTTCAAACCATATCCTCACTTTCTATTCAGACTCACAAATGGGACACAATCATTGTATTTATGCACCTAAAAGCATGAATTAAGCATTACAAATAGTTTTTTTGCAATAAGCAAAATCTGTTGCATTGAAACTAACAGGAATATACTTTATTCTGTAGATCTCATTGACCAGTAGAGTGCAAGCCCCCAAGGACAGTTAAACTTCTGAACATGTTTTTGGGCATTTAGAAAGTGGTCAAATCCATTGCTCATTGTGGTTCTCTCTTAATAGTATAGATTGTCTAAGTAGCCCAAAGGTAAAGGTCAGTCTGTATCTTTACAACTGTTTATAAGCTCAATAAGATTTTGTATATCCCCCGAACCCATTAAATAAATCATGTCTGAAGCCTTCACACAGGGCTTCCCTGGAGCCTTTTTCGAGCTGTGAGCATTATATTTGTTTTATCACAAACAAGTACACAGATTTAGAGATGCTGTTGTGAGAATGTATTATGCATTGATATGTGCCAATAAATTACACTGACATGTTTACGACAAATATAAATTGAGTTTATATATACAGTACTTTTTGCTTGAACAAATATATGCAAGCACTTAATGCACAAATCAGATTTATACTTGGAGCAAATATAGTAAATGTTTTATTTTTTCTTTTATATTAAGGAATTTATCACTACTCCCATGACATAAAAAATATGTGTTTTCACAGAGAGAACACTGGGAAAATGACAGATTTCTGGTTTATGAACCATAGAAGAATCATCTTAAACTAATGGGAATACAAAGTAACTCAGCTAGGGGTCAATATAGAATATAACCCTTTCACACTGGAGAGGCATTGAGGGTGTTGAGATGCCATCATAGGTTGTCAGTGTAGAGTTTCCATTTTCTGCTCCATTTCCTTATCCACAGGATCCAAGAGCCTCATATTTCATCCTATAGATGAAGGTAATTTCAGAAGCAATGCAATGAGAGCTGAACTTCTTTATATCTTCATATTTAATGGCATTGAAACAATCCTGCTCTAGAACAATAGTTTCCAACAAGAGGAAGGCAGGTAAACGGCGTAGAGGAGAAGATTACATGATGCATGATAGGTGGCGTTATTAGAAATTTTAAAAGGAATTTACTCTGAACTTTTTCTACAGTAAATAATTCTTCATTTACAAACTGATGTCTTAAAGGATGCCAATGTGTGAAGATGTCAATGTCATGCTGCATCCTCATGCATTCCCTTTGGTTCCTTGTGCTGCAAATGTGGCTGTGAAGTACAGCTATTTAGACACTCCATTGGGAGAGTTTATACGATCTATTATGTAGTGTTGTCCTTATATATATCTAACAGTATATATATATATTTATATTTTTGTTATTCAGTCCTTCGGTCATAAAAGACTCTCGGTGACCATACAAACGCAGCATGCCAGGAACACCTGTCTGTTTCTGGTTGGGCTTATCCATATGCTTGCCATTATTATCCATATGGTTGGCATTATTTATTTGTAATGCCCCAATATTTTCCATAACACTATACTGTGGTAAGTTCAAGTCAAAACAATATTAACACAATCAAAATTGGAGAACGGAGGGCCCTGTCCCTAAATCACTTGGCAAGAAAGAATGTGTATATGTGTATATACATATACATATACATACATATACATACATACATACATACATACATACATATATATATATATATATATATATATATATATATATATATATACATATATATACATATATATACATATATATACATATATATATATATATATATATATATATATATATATACAGCAATTGTTTCACATATGGTGGGCTAAGAGTGATATAAGCCCTCCACCGTAAAAAGTACAGTAGTACAAATAAGGAATAGTACATTAGTGATTCCATTTGAATGTTTAAAAATAAGTTGATGAAAATGTATTTCCTGCTCAAATTTCTCAGAAATACAGTCTGGGAAAACTGGGCGGGGCATGCAAATGAGGCCACATAATGCACCATCACTCTGTCAATCCAAACCATTTTAAACATGGCTCCTTTTACGCATATGCTTACTGTATTTCACAGTTTTAGACATAGCAATGGATGGATTTTTCACAAACCAGGTCACTTAACCACATACAGTACTGTTCACGGTTACTGCCGATTCTCAGTATGGTGTGAGTGCCTGGTTTGTGTGGTAATCATTGTAGAGAGTAGTTCTATACAGCAATTGTTTCACATATGGTGGGCTAAGAGTGATAGAAGCCCTCCACCGTAAAAAGTACAGTAGTACAAATAAGGAATAGTACATTAGTGATTCCATTTGAATGTTTAAAAATAAGTTGATGAAAACTTATTTCCTGCTCAAATTTCTCAGAAATACAGTATATGCACTGCAGTCTGGGAAAACTGGGCGGGGCATGCAAATGAGGCCACATAATGCACCATCACTCTGTCAATCCAAACCATTTTAAACATGGCTCCTTTTACGCATATGCTTACTGTATTTCACAGTTTTAGACATAGCAACGGATGGATTTTTCACAAACCAGGTCACTTAACCACATACAGTACTGTTTCACAGTTACTGCCGATCCTCAGTATGGTGTGAGTGCCTGGTTTGTGTGGTAATCGTTGTAGAGAGTAGTTCTATACAGCAATTAAACAGGAATTACCTGGAATTGTGGAAGGGGCCCTCTCCCAGTCTTCAAATGCATTTCTGGTCTTCCTCTTCCTTGCAAAGCTCAGTTAATTTTTAAATCTGTGTCTGGAGGATGTATCTCGGTGCTCCCTTGTATTTGGTTTCACATAGCCCTATGTTTGCAGACTTTGGCTCTTTGGATTCGGCTACGATCCCTCTCCTACTCTGGGCACTTATCCGTATTACGGCGGCCTCAAAAACTCCCCAAAAGAATACACCAGTGCACGTAATCAAGGCTGTGGGCCACTGCGGTCTAGCTGTTTCTGCAGGCGAGTTGGGGTAGTGGGTCCTCCAGTCCGTTTTTGGCCCTCTGAGCTGCCCTTAAGGGCATATACATTGCTGGAGAGCTATGCTTTCAAGGGCTTTCCGTAAGACCTGTAAGATCTGTAAGCTTTGCATTTTGTCTTTTCGGGTTCATCAAGCCCTACTTTTGCCGATTTGGCTCTTTTCACCACTTTTGGCACTTTTCATTTGCAGATCTTGGCTCTTTGGCAGCCTTTTGCATTGTTTTGGCTTTCCATAAATTCTAGATCAGTATTTGCTAGGCACTACCAAAATCAACCCCCTTGGTGCCCTTGCCATGCCCAAGAACACACCTTTTCATTGTGACATGGTTTTCTACAAGTCCCCAGGCTTTCCATAAGTCCTAAATCACCCTTTGCTAGGTCCTACCTTGATCATTTCGATCCCCTAATTTCCTTACCATGCCCAAGGACACATCTTTTACATTGCCATGTAGCTCTTGTCCCATACCTACTAAAATGCATCCTTGCCCATGTTTCAGGGTAATGCTTTCTGCTTTTGCTAAGCACCCCATTGCTGATTCAGCCCCATCAGAGTCCTGGTCCATACCCAAGGACATGCCTCTTTGCATTGTCACGTAGCTTTCAAAAAGCCCCCATTGTAGATACATCCAATATCTACTAAATGGCTTCCTTGCCCATGTTTCAGGGTAACACTTTCAGCTTCTGTTAAGCACCTGATTCCTGACTTCACCCGATCAGCCTCTTTGCCCGTGCCCAAGGACTCATCCGGCCCTCTAAGCAGGCCAGATGTCCATAGCTACTGCCACAATTCAGCTACATCTCACTGTAGGAGAGGGACCCGACCACAAATATATATATATTTATAGAGCCATCTTAATGCATGGGCACGGTGGGCAATTGCCCAGGGGCCCCATGAGCATAGGGGGCCCATAGGCTTGCCAGCTTTTCACTATATTATTTCCGGAGATGTATTCAGAACCTGCTAAACTTCTTGATTAAAACATTTAAGTGGACTTATCATCTCAATATGAGCTAATATTTGTACATGCGATCTTACTGTTTCAAATACATATCTTGACCTTGATGAAAACAACAGTACAACATGTACTAACTGTACATAATCAAGACAAAATCAACACACATCATTTTTGGAAGTCATAAAGCTATAATAAAGTTATTCTAATGTTTTTAACAGTCCATGTCAGTTGCCTCCTCCTGCTACCTATTAAACTTAAATAATGAAAGAAATGGAATGGAGTACAGTGTAGTCTGAAGGCCATGAAGTCTGAAGTGGCTTTGACTCCGTTCTGCACCATTTGATGCAAAAATGTGTTAAAATCTGTTGTTTCTCCATTCCTTCTTATTCACCCCTTCCACCCACCAAAAAACGCATGCTAGAAGCATTGTCTCATTTTCACAACTCTCAGAAATTGCTATGATTCATAGTTGTTTGGTTTTCATGAAAAAAATGATTAGCACGGCCCAAATGTCATCATTCTGAGAGGTACAAATAAATATAAGCTTAATATTATCGCTAATTTATATTTTTATACCTGTGTGTGTTTGAGTAAGTAGGGCTGCAGTGCACTGTTTTGTCCGGGGGCCTATATATGTTGTTAATACAGCCCTATATATATATATATATATATATATATATATATATATATATATATATACTGTATATATATATATATATATACTGTATATATATATATGCATCTTTGTGAGAAGTACCATTAATTTACGTGTCAAATAATGCTTAAAAATGCCATCATTTATCTGACTCTGCATGTGCTAATTTATGGCACAATATGATAATATTTGGACTGACCGGATTACTTTTCCCACAGAAAGAGTCAGCTACCTGTGTGTAGCCAAGCCCCAAGGTCACATTAAATAACCACTGTACAATCATTTTATATTTATATATATATATATTTATTTAAATTTAATTTTGTATGTATATATATATAGAGAGAGAGAGAGAGAAATATTTAAGTCTATCAGCTATCTATTGTGATTCAGCCAATTGAATAGGGCTCTATTTAAGCACATGGCATATTTTTTTTACAGAAGTGTTTAGTTAGTGAAGACCTTGCTTTTGGATAGAAGATCACTAATTAAACACTTCTGTAAAAAAATATGCCCTGTGCTTATATAGGGCCCTATTCAATTGGCCAAATTGCAATTTAATAAGGCTGTATATGTCTGAGAGCATAATTAGGCAGGAGAAAGTCATAAAGTAATTTTTTAATAAGAAACAAAATAATAAATTCTAATGCCTCTGCTGGACCCCTGAGCAGTATTTATATTTCTGGTATATACAACTTGCATTTACTTGTGCCATTTTCAATTAAATCCAAATTATCTAACAAATCCACCTCCTCACCTCACCTTCTCTCCTCCTCCCCATACCCTCCCGACTGATAAATAAAAATACACACCCTTCATGTTGCTTCTAAATAAAGAAAATATGGATTCATCTATATATAAACAGCATCTCTAAAAATATGTTTATGTTAATGACTTACACAGCTGCTATTGTCGTTAGTTTGTTATACTTCACAAACAAGTGTCTTTTTTCCTGAACTACAATTGTCTTTTAACTTTTCAAGATGCTGGCTCTGTCATTTTTATTGACACTTTTTACGTACCCTAGGTCCCTGGGCTATTTGTGCAGTTGTAGCAAACCACTATAATGGCATACAGTCAGAGGAGACCCTAACTCATTGCAATGCTGATCAGGTCAAGGCGTATGAGGAGATGTGAATGTTAATGAAATTCATGGCGTTTTATTTTTCAATCAATAATTGCGTCTAATGGTTCTGAAGAGTGAATTCAACTGTGATAAATACCCTAAAGTATCTATACACATGTATCATAAGCCTGGGATATATAATGATGTCATATCCAGATAAGATGAATCAGGGCCTGTGGGAGAAATGATTAAATGTGTCAATATATATATAATAAATGCATCTATACATCTTGGAGAAATGATTGGACAGATCCATTACATGGTTGGATGAGCCAGTGAGGGCCTCAATATATCAATATTCTTTGGATAAAAGTCTAGTAGGGTTAAATTATGTAGATTGACAAAGTGTAAAGATTACACTTCCGACCTATGATAAACCTCTGGCTGGAGCTATATAAATATTTTTGACGATCAGTGTATGTCCTTGTTTCAACTCTGAGTTTATTAAATGATTTCCTTGCCTTGTGGCCATGATTCTCAGCGTGTCTGCCCTTGCACTAATTACTGGGAAACATTATTATTTCTCTGTTTTGTACAAAGAACAATGTAATGTTTTGGGATTATTAATCATGGGGTTAAACCACAAGACAACAGGCGCAAAGAGATGATTCTGTCTCACTCACAATTAGAATGTGATTGTTGTAATATAATTCTGTATTGTTCCTGCAGGAATGTGGAAACATTATAGTAACATTGTGAGTACACTATGGATACATTATGGATACATACATAAACACTAGGGGCCTCATTCAATTGGGATTTGGCCAATTGAATAGGGCTCAATACAAGCATATAGCATATTTTTTTACAGAAGTTTTTAGTTGGTGAAATTCTACCCAAAAGCAAGGTCTTCACTAACTATAAACTTCTGTGAAAAAAATATGCTATGTGCTTATATAGAGCCCTATTCAATTGGGCAAATCGCAATTGAATGAGGCCCTAGGGATGCTATATGGATACATTCTGATTACACCATAGATACATTATAGTTATAATATGAGTACACTGTGCATACATTATGGATACATACTGAATACACTGGGGATGCAATAAGGATACATTATGAGTACACTGTAGATACATTATGGATACACTGTGAGTACACGTGGACACATAATTACATTGTAAGTACACTGTGGATACATTGTGAGTACACTATGGATACATTATGTATACATACTGAATACACTGGGGATGCAATAGGGGTACATTCTGAGTACATTGTGGATTATCTATGGATACATTATGAGTACACTGTAGATACATTATAGTTATAATATGAGTACACTGTGGATATATTATGCATATACTTTTAGTACACTGTGGACACATAATAACATTGTAAGTACACTGTGGATACATTATAGTTACATTGTAGATACATTCTAAGTACACTGTGGATGCTCTATGGATACATGGTGCATACACTCTGGATACATTATGGATACATTGTTAGTATACTGTGAATACATTAAAGCAACATTGTGAGTACACTGTGGACATTATAGAAACATTGTGAGTACAATGTGGACACGTTAGAGATACACTGTGGATTGTTACACTTGCTAATACCCTTATTCTTCATGGCTCTTTCCATGTATACAGAGCTGTCAGTTGCTTTTCATTTGAATTATAAATTACTGAGATTTCAGAAGTGTTGTCAGGATGATTTCTAGTTTTACATGATGTCTAATAAATAAGACAAGGGGATACATTTGCCAAGCTTTACTGAAGCAATAATACAGAAACCCTAGTGAATGTAGTGAAGGACATGAACATTCAAAAACTAACACAAATTAATTGGTCGTTGTATGAACTAGGACAGGAAAGGATATAATAGATCAAATCTGAATAACGTCATTGAAGTTCATAGATGAAATCTGAGTACTACCCCATGACATCCTGGCTATGCTACAGAATTCCCTGCACTGCCCCGCGGCTTACAGTCCTTCAAACAGTCAACTATATTCATAGTTCTCAACAGATTTTTGATGAGGGTTGTTGGTCCCTGAGACATTACCTATAGGTACTCATGGCCATATATGATACCATGTTATACCGCCATTTTTTCCCTTGCCTCCAGTCAGCTGACCTGACGACTGGCCACTAGGCATTTTGTAGAGAAAAATATATATTTTGTATACCCACTGTATCTTATTATTGCACCATTCACTCGTTTATATCCTATATCCATGCAAGGCCCAGTAGGCATGGAATCCATTTTGCACTCAGTTTCTATGTGTATTTTTCTGTGACCATCAGAGACTAGAACAGGGGGCTGGGAAATTATTTTAGTATGTCATCACCATTTCTTGTTATCAGTCCTAAGAACCAACCCTGCTAAGGGGACTATAATGTGCTGTACAACTTTGATATATGGGGTGCTCTCCAAGCTTAAATAAAGAAACTTGATTGATGCCCTGGTTCAATTCCCTGATTGAGTGTTGGTTATGGAAGAGGCACTGAAAAGGGGAAATTTACCCACAATAATCTATCTGACCCCCTTTGTCCCTAAATTATAAGCTGCAAGATCATGACATTAACCCATTTTGCATCAGTTTTGTCATATAGCTGTGGAAACATTGGTGCTTCATAAATAAATAGTAATAAAGCAATGGACAGTTAGTCCAAATAAAATAAGTATCACTTATTGAATTTTTTATATTTTACCCTTCATTATCAGTATACCATTAAAATTTGTATTTTTATTTTATTTAATTTTGATTATTAATACAAAGACATAAAAGTGAGAAATACATGCACATATAATGAAGACGCATATCAATATCAATTTAGAAAATAATGTGTATTACATATATATATATATATATATATATATATATATATATATATATATATATATATATTTAAAAGAAGAAAAAAAAGACCATACACTCATACATTCATACTGAAGGTTCCATAATTTGATTAATACAGTATAATGAAGGAACATTCTTTACTGTAATTTGTCCAACAATCTATACCGGTCCCATTTTGACCAATTAATAAAAGACACGTATTTCGGAGAGACTGAAAAGTTATAATTGAGCATCAAATCCCTATTCAAGCTGATAACATTACTCAATTCCTTGATTGTTGGAACAGCAGATTGATTCCAATATTTCACAATCAGCCATTTTGCCACTAGCAGAATATGACAAGTCAAATATCTATCTGCATATGGCAATTTCTCAAGGTTCATATGGAAAATGACTAGTTGTGGAGAGCATAGAATTTGTTTACCGATCAACTTAGATAATAACTGGCAGATTTATATCCACAACTTGTGGATTTTATTACACTCCTACCAAACATGGGCTTCAGTACCTCATGAACCACATAGTTTCCAACAGAGGCCTTCCCCTTTTGGGTCGATTTTGGCCATTTTAGCCGGAGTTAAATGCCATCTATGCATTATTTAAAAAAATAACCCTTAATATGCTGTATTAACTGACGATTTCTTAACCATTTTTATAATTTCCCTCCACGTAGTATCCTCTAGGTTCATTCTGAGGTCCAATTCCCAGCCTTTAACTCCTAAGATTTTAGAGAAGGGAGTTGACTCACAAATAATCTTACTACATTTAGAAATAACATGTGACATTTCTTCCTTTATAATCAATTCTTCTATTTTTGTTGGGGTATTCATCCCAGAGATTTTATATCCCCTTCCCTACAGAGTTTTCCTCAAGCTTTCATAATTGAGCCAAGTAAATTTAGTAGTCTCAAGTTTCAACTGCAACTCCTGTAGGGTAATGAGGTTAACTTTTTTATATAGTGGAGGTTAAACCCTGATCTAATAAGATTTTGACTGTTGGACATAGATCTTTCATTTTAAGGAACTCGATCGGTGCTGCCAATGAGGGGTATTTAGACAATGTCATTTTCTCTTTATTGTTATATCAGAATTTTAAAACAGCATTAATGTTTTTTGGAAGTTTGCTAAACAAAGTTTTTTTATAATTGGGGAACTATAGAATAATTTGAATGGGAAGTTCCTTAATTAGGGCTTCTTCCAATACCAACCATCTTGGTCTATCTTGAATGATATTCCAACTTATAAGTTGGGGCGCTGATAATCTTTTGATGAATTTCTTTTATACAGGGTGCATTTAAACCCCATTTGTCAAATTTATTACAAGTTATACTTTTCCTAATTCAGTTTTTTCCCCTCATATATGAATTTGTCAAGCTGATCCTGAATGAGTTTTAAATAATTATTTGCTAAGATATCTGGTATAGATCTTATACAATAAGTAATTTTTGGAATAATACTCTTATTTATTGAAGCTATTCTGGCTGACCAAGGTAAGTTAAGATATCTCCAGTCGGTTATAATTGGCCTAATTTGTTTCATTACCTCATTCATATTATCTTTAAGAATCTTACCAATACAGAAGGAGAATCTTATCGCTAGGTGGGCTATGTAACGGGATTTCCAATTAAAAGTAAAACATTTCTCCAGCATTTTTTTAACTTCTGGTTTTATGCCTCTAATTAAAGTGTCTGATTTTGACTGATTGATTTTAAAGTAAGACAATCTACTGAATTCATCTAATATTTCCTAAAGTTTTTGACAAGAAATCTCTGGGTTAACCATGGTAATAATGATATCATCCGCAAATGCCATATATTTAAATTCTTCCTGACCTATAACCACCTCCTTGATTTCTCTGCAGTCTCTTATATAGATCGCTAAAGTCTCCATAAAGAGAATGAATAATAACATAGATAATGGACATCCCTGACGGGTGCAGTTACCTATTTTAAATTAGCTTGACTCAAAGTCAGGACTCCCAACTCGTGCAAATGAATTCATACATAGTGCCTTAACTGACCTTGAGGCTCAGATATTCTAGGAATCTTAATTTTATCCAGAAAGGCATCAATGCCCTCTTTAGCTGGAACCACAAAGCGCGGATCATTATCTAAGTTACATAATTTCTTATAGAAATCCTGAAACACCTCACTGATTTTATCAGGATGAATATATACATTTTTCTCTTCATCTTGTATTGTTAGGATCCTATTTTGATTGCGTTGTTTCTTTATTCTATTTGCTAGAAATTTACCAGTTTTATTGCCATCCAAAAAATGAGATTGTTGGAAACTCCATAAAAGGCTATCAGCCTGAAATTGCAATATACTTTTTATTTGATTATTTATTATATTTATTTTATTTCCGGTGTCTTTATTAGGACTTTTTTTATTGATCTGGTGTAGATTTTCTAATTCTATATATAAGATTATTAAAGGTTTTTCTCGTTGCCTTTGAATTTCTGCCATCCTGGAGATCAAGATTCCTCGGATAAAAGCTTTATAAGAACACCACAGTGTCTTCGAAGATATTACCGAATCATTATTAATCTCAAATAATTCCTGAGTATCCTTTTTCAAAGCATTAAGGTTTTCTGGATTTTTAAATATTATGGGATTCATTTTCCATCTTTTTTGTAGTTTTAGTTCCAGTACATCCTCCAGAATTACACTGTTCATCGAATGGTCTGACCATGCAGACAATACAATATCTGTCTTCATAATCAATCTCATGGTACTCAAATCTGCAAAAATATAATCTATAAGTGAAGAAGATTCAAATCTGTTTGAAAAAAATGTATATTCTTTATGATTCGGATGGAAGTCTCTCCATAAATCATATAACTCATAGTTGTTTATCAAATTTGAAAAATCTGAAGCTATTTTATTAATTAGGGCTTCTGATTTTACCTTATGGCGCCCTTGTTTATCCATAAGTACATTAAATGCCATATTGAAATCTCTGCATATTATAATCAGTCCTTTCTTTATTTTAAATATATCAATTAATAGACTTCTTAGGTACCTGATCTGATTTTTATTTGCCAGATAAGCATTTACCAAGGTTGTTAATCTGATGTTCATAAACCCAGTCCAAATTATAAATCTGCCTATGGGGTCTATTTTTGTAAATTTCTCAGATACAAAGAATAGACACTCCCTTAGATTTACTATTAAATGTGGAGTTTATTCTAAGCGGAAATTGATTATTGGACATATGTTGTAGTGCCTCTTTCTTTAGATTGGTCTCCTGGAGACATAGAATGTCCGCTTTGAGTTTGGCATAGTTTGAAAAGGCTATTTTCCTTTTTGTCGGCGAATTTAAACCATTTACGTTATGCAAGATTATTTTTATACCCTTATTAATCAAGGTACGTAATGGAACTAACTATCCTACCTGATAAGTAGCTCCTTCAGTAATATATTTACTCAAATAGACCTTCCTCATTCTTACAACCCACATACACCTCCTAGAATAAACAAAAAAAACGAATATCACATGACTTCATACTTCCAAGAGCATACGTACACCTCGTTAGAGGACAAAAAAAACACACACACACCATAACCTTTAGGTTTTGCAGGGCAAGTGCCCGATGTTAGGAAATGTCAGGAATAGTTTCCCATTAATAGTTGGGAGACTGAAATGTGGAGGTGGACTGTCTGGTCCATTCAAGGACCAATCTATATAAGGCAACTTAATTCTATTATATAGCTAATTCGAGATATATATAGGTTTCCCTCAAATAAAAAATATTACACCAAAAAGGAAAGATAAAAAGAGACAAGCATTTACAGCAAAATAATGTTATTGCTTAAGATCCATATCTAGGGAAATTAGATTTATCTGATCCCTGTGATCTATATAAATTCAGCTAAATTGTACTCTTCCCACTGGCAGGGTTATCTACTTTCTATATGTGAAAATATCTATCTCTTCCCGTGTGTCTATGATATTAAGATTACTTTACTCCATTGTATTTAATAATTTATACATATATAATGTGTAATTTACCTCAAAAAGAGAGAGAAAAAAAAAAAAAAAAAAAAAATAGAAGGATACCCTTCCTCATACTGCTAACAAAATAACCTGTGCCTCTTTTTGCTCTATCAACTATTAGTGCTCTACGATTCTCAATGGCTTGTAATTTATATCAATCAATATCAATATCTGTGGCTGTGTTTCCGGGGTACCCTGAAGTAGAAATATTATACCTCTTGAGTTTTTAATATACTAGCAACTTGCTCGTCAAAAAATGACGGTCAATAAAAGAAAGTGTTGAAATGCTGTTTGCCACACAATGTGAGTGTACTGTGTGCCTCAACTATATAGACCCCTCTTACACACTAATGAACGCATGTAATAACACTATAAGTGCCATTAGGGTCATCCAGGACCCTCATGACCCAAAGTGTAAGCACTACACCATTTTAACACGAACACTTATGGGGGCTATCCAGACTCTCATAAGCCTCTAGTTAACCCCATCAGTCCCGGGTATATTATGACCATTATGGGCCTGTTACAACCCAACATTAACCACATAAGTGCCATGACTGTCCTCAAGGACCATCATGACACTAAGTCTAAACACTCCACTGCACTATACCACCCCAATGAAACATTAAATATCAACTAACCCCCCTCTACACTAACCTATTAACATCTACACTACCTACCTACACTACCTACCTACCGCCTAATAAACCCCTCCCCAGCACTCTAATTACAGAAGAAAAAAAATACACACCTATAAAGGAAAGACATACAATACATACAATACAAATAAAATGAAATACAATACACCCCTATCTAATATACAATACATCCTATCTATGTAATATACATCCCCCAATTTATCTAACATACAATACAGCCTATCTATGAAATATACATACCACAATGTAATATACAGTACATGCTATCTCTATATAGAAACCCTAATTCTAAGCTAAAATAAAATAATTAAGACCACTTACCTATGCAGATGTCCCTTCAGATCAGCCAACTAGGGAAAAAAAATAAAAAAGATACATAATACATAAGATAAATAAACATAGTACATATTCTAAATATTCTACTCACCTTTCCAGCATGTCCCCGTCCTTCTTCTTTTCTTCTGCTCCGGGGCGGCCCCTGTTAAAAAAAAAAATTACATTAATACACATACATAAACATAAAACAAAGTAAAATAAACATAATATAGATTGTACTTAACTCCCCGCGATGTCCCCGGCCTTCTCCTCTTCTGCCCCGGATGGGCCCTAAAACAATCCGCAATCTAAAAAAAAAAATGGTCAAAAAACTAACGGAGGTCCGCACTTGCGAACCTCCCCGACGCTAATAAACCTCTTACGGAGTGTTCCAGAATAAAATTGGCAATTGTGAGCCAATTAGAAAGGGATACACCCCAAAATCCCACTTTGATTGGATAACGCACCGGTCAATTTTTATTTGAACCAATCAGAAGGCTTTATGGCCATCAGCGAATCACAATGGGATACACCCCCATGGTTGATTGGCTGAAGACATCTGCGCCTTCCCATTGGCTGTAATACTGATTGACATTGACAACAGCCAATGAGAAGGCGCAAATGCCTTCAGCCAATCAGTACGTGGGGGTGTATCCCATTGTGATTGGCTATTGTCAGTGCAACCAATCAGAATGTGCTGATGCCTACAGCCAATCACCCTGTGGGGGTGTATTCCATTGTGATTGGCTGAAGGCATCTGCGCCTTGTGATTGGTTTAAATAAAGATTGACAGATGCATTATCCAATCAGAGTGGGATTTTAGGGTGTATCCCTTTCTGATTGGCTCACACATTGGCGCCTCCTGATTGGGTGAATTTGTTAGACAGCTTTTTCAACCAATCAGAAGGCGCCATTGCCTATTTTCTTCCAGAAAAGGCTCCGGGAGGCTCATTAGCGTCGGGGAGATCCGCAAGTGCGGATCTCCATTATTTTTGTTATTTGTATTTTTTTAGAGAGCGGTTCCAGGGCGGGGCAGAAGAGAAGGAGGCCAGAGACATCGCGGGGAGGTAAGTACAATGTAGATTCTGTTTATTTTAGTTTGTTTTATGTTTATGTATGTGTCCTAATGTTATGTTTTTTTTTAACAGGGGCCACACCGGAGAAGAAGAATAGAAGAAGGATGGGGACATGCTGGAAAGGTGAGTAGAATATTTAGAATGTTTATAATGTTTATTTATTTACCGTAAATATGTTGCACTAATTTTTTTAATTTTTTTACCTAGGTGGCTGATCTGAAGGGACATCTGCAAAGATAAGTGGTCTTAATTATTTTATTTTAGCTTAGAATTAGAGTATTTTATATATAGATAGCATTTATTGTATGTTATTGTATATTAGATTGTGGTATTTATTTAGATAGATTGGGGATGTATATTAGATAGATAGGATGTATATTAGATAGATAGTATTTATTGTATATTAGATAGATTGGGTGATGTATATTAGATAGATAGGGTGTATTGTATATTAGATAGCGGTGTATTGTATTTCATTTTATTTGTATTGTATGTATTGTATTGTATGTATTATATGTATTTCCTTTTCAGGTGTGTAATTGTTTTTTTTTTTCTGTAGTGGGGGGGTTGTAATGTATTTTTTTATTTTCTGTAATGTTCCTTTTTTATTTTTTGTGACTTAGGTTTTTTTATTTTATGTAAGGTAGATGTTTTATTTTTTGTGATTTAGGTTTTTTTATTTTATGTAATGTAGATTTTTTATTTTTGCTGACTTTAGTTTTTTTTGTTTTCTGTAATTAGAGTGGTGGGGGTTATTAGGGGGTAGGTAGGTAGTGTAGGTAGTGTAGGTGTTAATAGGTTAGTGTAGAGGGTGTTTGGTTGATATTTAATATTTTATTGGGGGGTATAGTGCAGTGTAGTGTTTATACTTAGTGTCATGCTGGTGCTTATTGGGGTCTGTATTGACCTCCATGAGTGACAGGGTTAATTATGTGTATTATGGGGATCTGTATTGACCCCCATGAGTGACAGGGTTAATTAGGGGTTTATGGCTGTCAGTATAGACCCCCATGAGTGAGGGGGTTAATTAAGTGCTTATGGGGGTCTGTATTGATCCCCATGAGTGACAGGGTTAATTAAGGGCTTATGGGGGTCTGTATTGTCCCCGATGAGTGACAGGGTTAATAAAGTGCTTATGGGGGGCTTTATTGACCCTCATGAGTGATGGGGTTAATGAAGGGTTTATGGGGGTCTGTATTGACCCCCACGAGTGCCAGGTTTATTTATGGGCTTACGGGGGTCTTTATTGACCCCCATGACTGAAAGGGCTAATTATGGGTCTATGGGGGGTCTGTATTGACCCCCATGAGTGACAGGGTTAATTATGGGTTTATGGGGGTCTGTATTGACCCCCATGAGTGACAGGGTTAATTATATGTATTATGGGGGTCTGTATTGAACATATGCGATATTCAACCCGCCCCCTATACTTTATCTTCGAGCAAACTTTGACCCTGCAACTCACAGTCAGCAGACACATTCCAGCCAATCAGCATCATACCCTGCCTTCCACACCCTTCTACCTCATGGACAGCAGCCATTTTGGAATCATAACTAACTTGCAGTCTTACTGAGAGAAGGCTGAGTGTAGGTGATACTGCATCAATAGGGAAAACCATAGCTAGGCTACTGTACACAGTGTGCAATACAGTCCTGAAGGACTCATTTGATCTCTGCTGCAAGGACACCCCTGTGTCTCTTCCCCCCCTTATCATCATCCTCCCCTCACCTTAGCACCCAACCCTAACACCCCTCACACTTATCCCTAACACCCCTTACCCTAACCCTAACACCCCTCACACTTATCCCTAACACCTAACCCTAACATCCCTCACCCTAACACCTAACCCTAACATCCCTCACCCTAACACCTAACCCTAACACCCCTTACACTTATCCCTAACACCCCTCACCCTAACCCTAACACCCCTCACACTTATCCCTAATACCCCTCACCCTAACACCTAACCCTAACACCCCTCACACTTATCCCTAACACCCCTTACCCTAACCCTAACACCCCTCACACTTATCCATAACACCCATCAACCTAACACCTAACTCTAACATTCTCACACTTATCCCTAAGACCTAACACCCCTCACACTTATTCCTAACATGCCTCACCCTAACACCTAACCCTAATACCCCCTTACACTTATCCCTAACAGCCCTTACCCTAACACCTAACCCTAACATCCCTTACCCTAACACCCATCACACTTATCCCTAACACCCCTTACCCTAACCCTAACACCCCTCACACTTATCCATAACACCCATCAACCTAACACCTAACCCTAACATTCTCACACTTATCCCTAAGACCTAACACCCCTCACACTTATTCCTAACATGCCTCACCCTAACACCTAACCCTAATAGCCCCTTACACTTATCCATAACAGCCCTTACCCTAACACCTAACCCTAACATCCCTTACCCTAACACCCATCACACTTATCCCTAACACCCCTCACCCTAACACCTAACCCCCTCACCCTTATCCCTAACACCCCTTACCCTAACACCCCTCACACTTATCCCTGCGTCTCTCCCCCCCCCCCCCTTATCATCAAGGGAGGGGGAGGATGATGAGGGAGGGGGGAAGAGACATAGGGGAGGATGATTAGGGAGGGGGGAAACAGACACAGGGGAGGATGATGAGGAAGGGGGTAAAGAGATACAGGGGAGGATGATGAGGGAGGGGGGGAAGAGACACAGGGGAAGATGATGAGGGAGGGGGAAAAGAGACACAGGGTAGGATGATGAGGGAGAGGGGAGAGAGACACAGGGGAGGATGATGATGGAGGGGGAAGAGACACAGGGGAGGATGATGAGGGAGGGGGTAAAGAGATACAGGGGAGGATGATGAGGGAGGTGGGAGGATGATGAGGGAGGGGGATGAGACACAGGGGAGGGTGATGAGGCAGGGGGGAAAGATTCACAGGGGAGGATGATGATGGAGGGGGGAAGAGACACAGGGGAGGATGATGAGGGAGGGAGTAAAGAGATACAGGGGGGGATGATGAGGGAGGTGGAAGGATGATGAGGGAGGGGGGATGAGACACAGGGGAGGATGATGATGGAGGGGGATGTTAGGTTATTTATGCCCTTTATGGATTAAAACCAGACTCTGCATTAACTATGTAATTTTCCGTGGGAGTTTTGACATGGATCCCCCTCCGGCATGCCACAGTCCAGGTGTTAGTCCCCTTAAAACAACTTTTCCATCACTATTGTGGCCAGAAAGAGTCCCTGTGGGTTTTAAAATCCACCTGCCCATTGAAGTCTATGGCGGTTCGCCGGGTTTGCCGGTTCGCAAACATTTGCGGCGGTATGTGTTCGCGGTTCGCGAACCGAAAATGTTATGTTCGCGACATCACTAATTGTCTCAGATATGCCTCGCAAACGAAGGTGGTTCATCCTGCTTCGGTCTTCTAAAGATTATATTTTAACTAGCGAATTGTCCGTCAAAAAATGACGGCAATGAAATTGTAAGTGAGCTAATGCTGTTTGTTGATTAATAATAAAACAAATAATAAATTAATAAAGTAATATACTTTACCTATTTTGAAGTAATATATGCAGGAAGCATTCTGTTGAAGAGCTGGCAATCTGTTTTGATGTTGCTGCAGCGTTAGTGCTGTGGAGCTGCTGTGTAAGCGTGATGAATGTGTGTAGTGTAATAGTGAGCGTGCGCGAGACAAATCCGTTAGCGTAGCTGTGTACTTCCGCATTGCATAAGTTATTGTTCTAAAATGGCGGCTAATGTGTGGTATGCGGCTGTGGCGGATTTAGCGTCCTTTGTTTTGGATGTCGTCAGACTTTTTCGGAATATCCGTAGCTGTTTTGTGGTGTTTTGCGTGTTTAGGGTCCTTTAGCCTCGTTTTCGTTTTGTTCGGGGGCCATTTTTTCTCTCGCTTAGGTGATTTTCGGGTCTCTATACTCCGAAATTTGTACTTAAATGGAGGTGTAACTTCACTTGCAGAGGTCCTGGGTGCTACCCCCCCCTGCTGTGGGTAAGTTTTTTATGTGTTTGTTGTGTGTATTTATTGTGTTTGTAATGTTTTTAAGGTCGCGCAGGTTGCGTCCTTGTTTTGGAATCTCGTATGTCTTTTTCGGGAAATACGTAGGTGTTTGGTGGTGTTTTGCGTCTTTAGACTGCTGTAGCCTCGTTTTCGTTTTTTTTGGAGGCCATTTTTTCTCTCGCTCAGAGGCTTTTTGAGTGTCTAAACTCTTTTATTTTGAGTTAAATTCAGGTGTAACTTCAGTTTTGAGGTCCTGGGTGCCCCTCTTCCTGTAGGTAAGCTTTTTATGTATTTGTTGTGTGTATTTGTTGTGTTTTTGATGTTTTGATGTGCGCGTGTTTCGGATGATTTTTGCGAGGCCGTAATGGGTCGTAACGTGTCTTGTATTTTCCTTTCGTTACTACGTAAATGTTGCGAGGTCCGCAGTTGCTGGCAAGGAGCACCTTCCGCCCTCGCTACGCGAGCCGGCAAGCGTTAGCAACGGCTCTCATGCTCACAACTATATATGTGATCGTTAAGTAAAATTTGTATTACTTGATCCCTTGTTTCATTTTTTGATGATCGTAACCAATTGTTGCCAAGGCCCTCACTGACTACTTTTATGTTTAAATTGAGTACCCATACAAATGACTACTCTAGACTCACAATGTGTTTTCAGGAAGAATTAATAAATAAATAGAGAATGTCATTTGCCAACTATTCTTACACATTAGTGGAAACAGACATTTTTATTTTCTATGTCTCTGCTTGGGAAGAATATATTAAATTAATAAATACATTAAGTAAATTAAATGCTGTATTTATTTTGGGGTTGTGAAATTCTAAAATATTTTGGCAATTTTTAAATCTAGTTCTTCGAATATAAATAGAGTGACCTTTTAAACATGCACAGTAAAGTAAATCAAGCATACTTTGGGCATGTACAAGACAGTCCTGTGGATAAATTGAGCTAAAGCATTTCAGGTAGATAGAATGATAAAATCTAAAGATTTAGAAGATAAAAATCTATGTTCCATATTTACTAACTCAATCACATATATAGTTGTGAGCGTACGAGTCGTTGCTCACGCTTGCGGGCTCGCGTAGCGAGCCCGCAAGAACTGCGTCCCTCGCGAAGCGAGGGCCCGCATTTGCGGTGGTGGAGGCTCAACGTCGGCTGTGTTAACACACACATACACACACACGACTTTTTTAACAGAATAAACCCAACCGCCCAGCCAACAAAAACCCAACAACGTCCCCGCAAATGCGGATCCTCGCGAAGCGAGGGTCCGCATTTGCGGTGGTGGCAGCATCCCAACATCGGCTGTGTTAACACACACATACACACACACACAACTTCATAACAAAAAAAAACTCAAAGTCGCCTCACACCCGCTTACACCCAGACACACAGACGCAAGACTTAACAAAAAAACAGTAAAAAAGGCCCTTCACACGCTCTTAACACACATACGCACGACTTAGAAACAAATACACTGCGTCGTACACGTAAAAGCTAACTGCGTATATCGCAAAAAAATACGGCAACATCGCAACAAAATACGGCCGCATCGGAAAAAAATACGGCCGCGAAAGACCCATTCCAACCGCCGCGCATCAAAACATCACAAACACAAGAAATAAACACAACAAACACATAAAAAGCTTACTTACAGCACGGGGGGGCATCCGGCACCTCCAAAAGTTCATTTACACGTCCATTTAAGTCAAAACAAAGAGTTTAAACGAACGAAAATCGGCTAAGCGAGAGAAAAAATGGCCGCCGAACAAAACGAAAACGAGGCTCCAGACGTAACTACACTACACTTACTCGCAATAATGAAACACATACTATGGGGAACGGATCACACTCATATTAAACACCATTTTAACCACTACTACGCACAAAATGGCGGATGGAACGCAAATTGTAAGCTGGAACGCAAATAGCGCATGCGTATTACGTTCTAACGGTCTAACTTTCCAGAATGTTCTACAAGTTGATAAATACTGTCTATTTGACAGAGAAAAATACATTTCTCCTCAGGTGATGAACAGAGTGACTTCGAAGATAACTGCTGCTAAAACTTGAGAAGATAATTCTTTCCTAATTTACTACTTTACATTGTGCAAATTACAACTGAGAGGTAAGCTATAATATATTACTTATTTTCAAGACAGGACATCAAAAAAAAAAATTAAACAAGACAAAGAGGTTTATGTATACTGACAAGTGACACGCACATATATGCGTATAATGTATACTGACATGTGACACGCACATATATGCGTATAATGTACACTGACATGTGACACGCACATATATGCGTATAATGTATACTGACATGTGACACGCACATATATGCGTATAATGTATACTGACAAGTGACACGCACATTTATGCGTATAATGTATAGTGACAAGTGACACGCACATTTATGCGTATAATGTATACTGACAAGTGACACGCACATTTATGCGTATAATGTATACTGACATGTGACACGCACATTTATGCGTATAATGTATACTGACATGTGACACGCACATTTATGCGTATAATGTATACTGACAAGTGACACGCACATTAATGCGTATAATGTATAGTGACATGTGACATGCACATTTATGTGTATTGCCCCTGCAACAAACTAATTAAACAACTACATTTAAATTACATTAAAAAAAAATAAGTTGGGACTATTAAAATACTATTAAAATATGAGTCATGTATACTGATATGTGACACGCACATATATGTGTATCATCTATAGTCACATGTCACACACACATTTATGTATGTTGGCCAAAAATAAAAATAAGGCTAATTTAACAATTAAAATATGATTCATGTATACTGATATGTCACACTCACACAAAAAAATTACTTTCAACTATGGAAATGTGCTTCATGTATGTGACATATGTGTGTAGCACACACCAAAAAATAATGTTAATTCAAATTAATTACAGAAGTATAATTCAATGAAATTAATTTACTGCAATTCAATAGATCACCTAAAACTCAATCTTTCTACTTTTTTAAATATTCAAACAGACTCTGCATCAACAGCGTCTCTCAACAATTTGCACTGTGCACTGTGAAGCACAATCCCTTTTAAAGAACACCAACAAAGAAGAAGAGGTAAGATACAAAAATACTTTAAATGCTGAAAAGGCCATGGTTTGTTAAATACAAATAAAAAATTCTATAATTCACTATTTCACTTTATTTTTCAAACAGACACTACAAGAAGACCGGCGGATTAAGATTGGCAGGAGGGGACCCTCTGTCATTCCACACTTCAATCAAGGTAAAGTATTTAAGTATAAAAAAGAACCGAACCATGAGCCTTATTCAATTGTGAGTTGGCTAATTGAATAGGGCTTTATATAAGCACATAATAGGTCTTCACTAACTAAAAACTTCTGTCAAAAAATATTTTATGTGCTTATATAGAGCCCTATTCAATTGGTCAAAACGCAATTGATTCAGGACCTAAATATGTTTAATGGCCGAGGGCCTCATTCAAATGTGATTTGCCCATTTCAATAGGGCTCTATATAAGCACATTTGGCTCAATTTAACTAAAAACTTCTGTTCAAAAATATGCTCTGTGCTTATATAGCGCCCTATTGAAAAACCAAATTCAATGAGGACCTGACAATATAACAAATCCAGCAAACAAAGGCCCTCATTCAATTGATATTTTGGACAATTCAATAGGGCTCCAAATAAGCACATTTAGAACCCTATTGAATTGGCCAAACTGCAATTGAATGAGGGCCAAAGTATGCAACATATGGTACACACAAACTGGTACACACAAAACAGGATTGTAACAAACACATAGGCCCTCATTCAATTGCATTTTGGCCAATTGAATAGGGCTCTAAATAAGCACATACCATATTTTTTTTAAAGAAGTTTTTAGTTACTGAAAAACTTACTTTTGGATAGATGCTCACTAACTAAAAACTTCTTAAAAAAAATATGTTATGTGCTTATTTAGAGCCCTATTCAATTGGGCAAAATGCAATTGAATGAGGGCCATAGCAAACTAAATTCATATTCTTTTTGTTTACCAACCTATAACCATTAGAAAAAACACTACATAAGTATAACAAAAGTGGTGCCCATCAAACAGGATTGTACGAAAACTCACACAAACACATAGCAAAATACATTTAAATTCTTATTTTAATGTTTAACAACCTATAAGCCTTAGAAAGAAGCCTAAATAAGCATACCAACATTGGTGCCCACCAAACAGGATTGTATGAAAACTCACACAAACACATAGCAAACTACATTTAGATTCTTATTTAATGTTTAACAACCTATAAGCCCTAGAAAGAAGCCTAAATAAGCATACCAACATTGGTGCCCACCAAACAGGATTGTATGAAAACTCACACAAACACATAGCAAACTACATTTATATTCTTAATTTTATGTTTAACAACCTATAAGCCTTAGAAAGAAGCCTAAATGAGCATACCAACATTGGTGCCCACCAAACAGGATTGTATGAAAACTCACACAAACACATAGCAAACTACATTTATATTCTTAATTTTATGTTTAACAACCTATAAGCCTTAGAAAGAAGCCTAAATAAGCATACCAACATTGGTGCCCACCAAACAGGATTGTATGAAAACTCACACAAACACATAGCAAACTACATTTAGATTCTTATTTTATGTTTAACAACCTATTAGCATTACAAAACTACATTAATAAGCATACCAACATTGGTGCCCACCAAACAGGATTGTATGAAAACTCACACAAACACATAGCAAACTACATTTAGATTCTTATTTAATGTTTAACAACCTATAAGCCTTAGAAAGAAGCCTAAATAAGCATACCAACAGTGGTGCGCACCAAACAGGATTGTATGAAAACTCACACAAACACATAGCAAACTACATTTACATTCTTAGTTTATGTTTAACAACCTATTAGCATTACAAAACAACATTAATAAGCATACCATCAGCGGTGCGCATCAAATAGGATTGTATGAAAACTCACACTAACACATAGCAAACTACATTTACATTCTTATTTTATGTTTAACAACCTATAAGCATTACAAAACAACATTAATAAGCATACCAACAGTGGTGCGCACCAAACAGGATTGTATGAAAACTCACACAAACACATAGCAAACTACATTTACATTCTTATTTTATGTTTAACAACCTATAAGCCTTAGAAAGAAGCCTAAATAAGCATACCAACAGTGGTGTTCCACAAACAGGATTGTATGAAAACTCACACAAACACATACCAAAGTACATTTAGATACTTATTTTATGTTTAACAATCTATAAGCCTTAGAAAAAGGCCTAAATAAGCATACCAAAAGTGGTGGACACCAAACGGGATTGTAGAAAAACAAAGAAATAATGTCATTTTTTAGTTCATACAAATACATTAAAATAATATTACATTTTCATTTTTATTTTATATCAGATACTGCGTCAAGAACATCGGAACAGGAGTTTCAACTGAGGACCACACCAGCGGACGAGGACTTTCAACAGAGGACCAGACCATTGGACGAGGACTTTCAACAGAGGACTACACCATCGGACGAGGGCTTTCAACAGAGGACCAGACGATTGGACGAGGACTTTCAACACAGGACCAGACCATCAGACGAAGGCTTTCAACACAGGACCAACAAAGATTCTGCTTCAAATCAAACTTCAACCAAGGTACAGTATAACAAGTAAAAAAAGAGAAAAATTAATTAATATTCTTCTTTAATGTTTAACCACCTATAAGCCTTAGAAAATAGCCTACAGAAGCATACCAAAATTGTGGCGCACCAAAAAGGATTGTAGAAAAACACAGAAATAATGCCATTTTTTCATTAATACAAAGACATTCAAATAACATAACATTTTCATTTTCATTTTATAACAGATACTGCGTCAAGAACATCGGAACAGGAGTTGGAACTGAGGACCACACCAGAGGACGAGGACTTTCAACAGAGGACTACACCATCGGACGAGGACTTTCAACACAGGACCAGACCATCGGACGAAGGCTTTCAACACAGGACCAACAAAGATTTTTGCTTGAAATCAAACTTCAACCTAGGTACAGTATAAAAAGTAATATCTATCATCTATCTCGTATTTGTCTTTTAGGGCCAATAATCTTTAACAGTTAATACAAACTTCAATGTAAACTTAAAAAATAAATTGGCATAGTCCAAAAAAGTCTAAAAACACAGAATCTATACAATTTGTCATTGTAACATTCCAGTCCTAAACCCTAATTTAATTGCCATTTGACAAATTGAATAGTGCTGTAAATAAGGACATAACATCTTTTTTAAAATACCTTTTTAGTTACTGAAACACTTGCTTTTGGATCCATGTTTAATAAATAAAAATGTCTTTAAATAATTATCTCATGCCCTTATTTAGACTTTTATTCAATTGACCGCATTGAAATTGATTAACTATAAAATGTTAACACACTATTGATAACTATATGTCATGAAAAACAACTTAACATCTCAAAATAAACTAATGGTACATTATTTTATTTTTACAGATTAACATGGCTGATAATGAGAGTAAACAAGAAAAGAAAAGACGCCAAGCTAGAGAACGACGACAGAGAGCAGACAGCCAGCAGACACCGGAGAAGAAGGAAATTCGACGAGAAAAAGAACGCAAAAGAATTGCAAGCAAAAGACTGTCACTTGCAGAAATTAAAGATATGTCAAAAAAAACAACAAAGAAAATAAAGCATTTACAACCTGTTGCTCAAACATCAGATGACATTTTACCAGAAAAAAGACAAGAGATACCAAAAAAAGCAACAAAGAAAACAAAGCATTTAGAACCGTTTCATGAAACATTAGATGACATTTTACCTCAAACAATACAACATATACCAAGAAAAGCAACGAAAAAAACAAAACATTTAGAACCTGTTGTTGAAACATTATATGACATTTCACCTGATGAATATGAAAGGCAAAATCCTATATGCTTTGCAAATTGTCCTCTACTCAAGTCTTTAGCAGTAGAGGTTCATAGTTGTGGGGACATGACTACTCAATGTCAGTTTTGTGAGGCTTATTATTTTAAACAGGAGAGACCCAGAGATGGACAATTTATTAGTTGTTGTCAAAAAGGCAAGTTCAAACTTCCAGAAAGGAAAGAATTTCCAATTTATTTACAAAATATTATGACTGAACCTACTTTTCCAAACTACAAAAATTTTAAGACAAACATAAGATCCTACAATAGTGCCATATCCTTTGCATCCATGGGGGGCAACATTAGCTGCTAATGTACCAGGACATGGTCCTTACTGTTTTAAAGTCCAAGGACAAATTTATCATCGCACTTCCCATTTACATCCAGAGGAAGGAAATAAAAGAAAATTCGCTCAACTATATGTCCTAGATACAATGGAAGCTGTTGACCAACGTATGCAGATGGAAGAAAATAAAAAATGCTTACCCACTGTTTTCATAGAGCTAAATAACATTATGGACAACAATCCCTACAGTAAAGCTTATAAAAAATTGGCAGAAGTAGAAAATGAACAACTACTTAATTCACAAACACATCAATTACCAATGCCGAAGGTTAATATGGTGCTTAAAAGAGACAGACATACTGATAAACGTCGTTATAACTTACCAACAACAAATGAGGTTGCAATGGTGTTTCACAATGATGAAGGAGAACCACCATTTCAAAGAGACATTCGAATATATCCTAGAAATGAGGACCAACCGTTTATTAATATGAGTATCTTAAGTCCAAATTTAGATCCAATGACATATCCCATCTTTTTCCCACACGGAGAAGCAGGTTGGCAACCAAAATTAACTCTTCCCAGTTACCCAAATGCTAAAGCCAGAATCCGAAATAATGTTTCTATGCTTGAATTTAAAGTAGCTCAAATTGCCATTCGCAATGTATTTAATCCAATTTTATGTGGTGGGAAACTAACACAACAATGGATTATTGATTCATATTTGCAAGTTGAGGCAAATAATTTAAACTTTATCAAATATCAACAAGATAAACTCCGTGTAGAACAATATTCTGGACTCATGGACTATGTTGCTGACGTGGCTACAAGCAGAGACATGACAGCTGGCAAAGCCATCATTTTACCATCTTCCTTTCAAGGATCTCCTCGGAATATGAGAGAAAGATACAATGATGCTATGGCTATTGTGACAAAATTTGGCAAACCCGATTTATTTGTGACATTTACATGTAATCCACAATGGCCAGAAATTACACTAAATCTACTTCTTGGACAAACTGCTTCAGATCGACCAGATTTAGTAGCCAGAGTTTTTAAGATTAAATTAAATGAATTAATACGTGACTTCACTATAAATCAGTTATTTGGCAAATGTCTTGCTTATGTATATACCATTGAATTTCAAAAAAGAGGCCTTCCACATGCACATCTTCTAATAATACTTCAAGAAAAAGATAAATTAGATACTTCAGACAAAGTGGATGCAGTCATTGTTGCTGAACTACCAGATCCAGAACTATATGGTAGACTATATGAGATTGTTACTCATCGCATGATTCATGGACCCTGTGGTGACCTTAATCCACAATCACCATGTATGGAAAATAATAAATGTTCCAAAGAATTTCCAAAAGATTATAGAGACAAAACCTATGCCAATTGTGATGGATATCCACTTTATAAAAGAAGAGAAGGAGATAGTGCCATTATTCGTGGAAAAAAAGTGGACAATAGATATGTAGTACCCTACAATCCACATTTACTCATGAAGTACAACGCCCACATCAACGTAGAAGCCTGCACTTCCATCAAATCCATTAAATATGTCTACAAATATATTTACAAAGGTTACGATGCAGCTACTGTAGTCGTCAAAAGTGCAGACAACCCTGAAAGTAGTGAGTTAGTACATGATGAACTTGCATCTCATGTAGATGCTCGCTATGTCAGTGCACCAGAAGCTATGTGGCGGCTTTTAAAATTTGAAATGCATGATAGATCACATGCAGTATATAGGTTAGCAGTACATTTGCCACAACGACATTTAGTCTATTTCCATGCTGGAAATGAAATGAATGCATTGGCCCAAAGTGAAGATCGTCACACTACACTAACTGCATGGTTTGCATTAAATTCCACTGATGCTGAAGCAACACAATACTTATATATTGAAATTCCATATCACTATGTTTTTGTGAATGGATTATGGAGACCAAGAAAAACCAGAGGCAATAAAATTATTCCAAGAATTTACACAGTCAGTCCAAGAGATGTGGAACGTTTTTGCTTACGGATATTACTTTTAAATGTTCCTGGAGCACAAAGTTTTGAACACTTAAGAACTGTTAATGACATTGTATATGAATCCTTCCATTTAGCTGCAAGACATAGAAACTTACTCGCTGATGATACAGAGTGGGAAAGATGCTTAGAAGAAGCAGCACAATGTCAAATGCCACGACAGATGAGAGAACAATTTGCTTTTATTTGTATCTTCTCAAATGCTCCAAATGCATTAGCTTTGTGGGAGACTTTTAAAAGTAATATGGCTGAAGACTTTATGCGACGATACAATGAACCCATTGCACACTTAAAAGCGTTAATGGAAATCCAAGAAGTCTTTTTAACTCATGGATTAAGTTGTGCAAGTTTTAATTTGCCTGATCCAGGTCTTATAGATGACATTAACTTTGAAGACTATGACATTCAACTACAAGCAGAAAGAACAGAAGAAAGACTTGCAACTTTAAATACACTACAATTGCAAGCATTTCATGCCATTAAAAATGCTATAGATGATGACATGGTGACAGAGCGTTATTTCTATCTTGATGGACCTGGCGGATCAGGAAAAACATATTTGTACAATTTATTAATGAGTTCAGTACGAGCACAAGGAAAAATAGCAATGGCGTTTGCCACTACTGGAATTGCTGCACTTTTATTAGAAGGTGGAAGAACTGTTCATAGTGGATTTAAACTGCCCGTGCCTATTTTAGAAAATTCTGTGTCAGATATTCGCATGACATCCTTACAAGCAAAGAAATTGAAGAAATGTAAATTAATTATAATAGATGAGGCCACAATGATGTCATGCTATGCCCTCCAATGTATTGACCGTTTGCTTCGTGAAGTCATGGATAATATTTTTCCATTTGGTGGAAAGGTAATGTTGTTGGGTGGCGATTTTAGACAAACATTACCTGTCGTTGTACATGGAAATCGAACTGACATTATCGAAACATGTATAAAGTCAAGTACAGTATGGAAACATTTTACCCATCTTCAACTGCAACAAAATATGAGATCAGAAGGCCAAACTGATTTCAATGATTGGCTTATTAAAATTGGAGAAGGCAGAACAGAAAAAATACTACATTTACCTGACGACACTGTAGAGATCCCACCTCATATGATTTGTCAACAAGATATTATATCGGCTATATTTGAAGGGAGCATAAATAACGAAGAATATTCCGAGCTTGCCAACCAAGTCATACTGACGTGTAAAAATAAAGATGCATTAATCCTCAATAATAAAATCTTAAAAAAAATTTATGCACCACAAAGAAATTATCACAGTGCTGATTCTGTACTTGCTGATGACAATGAAAGTCAGGCTAACTTTTCGACTGAATTCATAAACTCTTTAACTCCTTCTGGAATGCCACCACATATTTTGCAGCTAAAGAAAGGTGCAATTATCATGTTACTGCGAAATATGAACCCCAAAAAAGGCCTATGCAATGGCACAAGATTAATTGTTCAACAATTAAAGGACCATTTTATAGATGCTGAAATTTTAACTGGGACCCATAGAGGAGAGAGAGTTTTCATACCAAGAATAGATTTAGCACCAAGTGAAAGTAGTCTCCCTTTTATACTTCAAAGAAGACAATTTCCCATTATTATGGCATTTGCCATGACCATTAATAAATCACAAGGTCAAACTTTCAAATCTGTGGGTATTTTTTTGGAAGAACCAGTTTTTGCACATGGTCAATTGTACGTTGCGTTGTCAAGGTGCAAAAATCCACAGGCTATTAAAGTTTACATTGAAAACAATGAAAGTCAAGGTGATTTATTAGAAGATGGACGTATTTTTACTAAAAACATTGTCTACTATGAAGTACTATAACTTTGAAGGATACTAATTAAAGATGCCAAGATTTTTTAAAAGCATTGCAAAATACATAACAATTGGTTGTTTAATTCAGTCATAATTAATGGAAGTCATGTTTATGAATGATTCGCCTCACAAAATACTTGCCTTGCATTGTTAGTAAAAATTATGTTAAAATGTTAAGTCACTATGTTAATGTTTCTAATGTTACAAGTTTAAAAAATATATTTTCAAGTTATTTCATTCAACATATTACAAAGTGGATGTTAAGAGGTCAAGCAACTTTTAAGTCACAATGTAAATATTGTCTGTTATCTTAAGATTACTACCTACATTAATGTTTATCGCCAATTTATGTGCTCAGTAATAAATTACTTTAATTACGTACGTTTTAAGAAGAGTTTTACTGTATGCCTGCCTCTACATTCAATGTATATTCAAGTTAACAATTATTGTGATAGAAATTGAATTTTAATACTGATTAATTTAAATGTCAATTGTTTTTACATTCAAATGTTAATACTTTTAATAAAAAATTACGTAACAAAATGTATTCACTATGTTCCTGTTTATAATGTTCAAAATTATACCAATGTTTTGTCAACTTCTAAACTTACATAAAAAATAAAGTTCAAGTTTAAAAATATATACTTTGATGGTTATTGCTTACATATATTTTAAACTTCATGTTAAAATTTGCAACGTTTAAAAAAGGCTTTTTACTTTTTGCTTTCCTATTCATTCAATGTATATTAAAGTTAACAATTCTTCAGATACTAATTACATTTTAAAAAACCATTACATCAACATTTTACAAAAATACACGTTCATATTAAAATACTTACAAGTGTCAAAAATATATGTTAATAACTAAACAACTTGACAAACATATACATCACATTGCCGTCATTTTTTGACGGGCAAGTCGCTAGTCGTAGTCATGATTACCATTTTAACCATTTTAAGCCAAGGCAATCTGCAATAAAGTACTCTAGCTCATAAATGGTCAAACTGACAGCAAAGTTATTAAGGAAATGAAATTTGTACTTATAAATAAATATATTTGTAGTAAAAAGTAAAAACTCCAACACATTTTTCAAAAATAGTCCTAAAGGACACTGCTGAGAAAGAGCTCTTGTCTCCTGCCTTCTTGTCTCCATTGGCTTCCAAAATAATCACCTACCTGTAGCAATGGACACATAGAAAGCTCTATCTTACTGTACAGAAATGGTAATGCACTTACATCTATATCTCCATAGAAATGTGACTTATCCACCAGTATGGAGGGTCTTCTCTGTTTAGGGTGAATCCCCTTCCGATACTCTTCTCACTTTCCTCCACAGATTTACATTAAAGGGGCATTGAGAATGTTCACCTTTAAAGATGACAATCTGATACAACTTTATTATCACCAAGCCCTTTTATTAGATACCATATACAATTAGGGTGCTTCTTGTGTGTTAATGTGAGTGTGCTCACAAGTATAAATTACTCCGGTCTTGATGATTTGGATATTCCAGCTTTAAACTACTGGACTGTATTGGATGATACAGTATGTCATTTACAGGTATCATTTAATGTTTTCATGGTATTCACTAGAAAGGATATATTTTGTGATGTAATGGCCCCTCCATTTTTCCTTTGACTTGTTGATACCCTATAAAGTAGGGTTCAAGTCAGTTTTGGGGCATTAATATGAGTTAAGCCTTCCAGAAAGGAGGTAGCCCTCGAGGACCTTTATGTTCCACCTTCATATGTATTTATTTCACTCCTGGCATTTAATGGTATATTTTTGAATATTTATTTTTGAAGTATGGAGTGAACTCTTTTTGCGTTACACAAGCAGTGCTGTTTATTCAATATTAATAAAGTTAGACTGCAGTGGGCAGACCCATGCAGGGACTATCTGTTGCATTTGCGTTGGCAGCTTACTCCTGACCATAACTTGCAGTGGGCAGCTAGACAGGCTGCCAGTCCACAAAATAATAAACAACTTGTTTATGTTGGTTGTTGTTGTTCTCTCTGCCTAATAAGCATGTCAGATTGCAGCTGTGAATTCAAACTAGTGGCAAGTTGCTTCATTCTTCAGAGCAAAATGTTATATATTAATTTATGATGTTATGTTTTATATTGTCAGACATGCCGATAGTCTTTCTTTAATAATGTTATACTGTCAGGACCACCACAACCCCAAGTCATTAAAGGTCCCCTGCAGTCCTATATTTAAAATCTCTTTTGAAGAATTACACTTAAAAATAGGTTAAATTATTTTAGAATGTGAAAATACACAGCCACCAATGTATAACCTCCCCTTCTGCATAGCTACCTTGTGGTGGGGAAGGAGCTTGGTTACTTCAGTAAAGTTGTGAGTTATACGGTGTAGGGTCACCCAAGATGGGCAGGTCATAGCAGAGAGGTCTGACAAATTATGGTTCACTGGAGATGGAACTGACACCCACCCCAGTATCTTTGCCGTGAAAACCTTATGGATTTACACAACCAGACACAAGATGTGCCGGGCGTGCTTAGGTCCATAGGGTCAGGAAGAGTCAGCCATGACTAAACAACTAAACACAATTTATTACCTGTCATAGGAAATTGTATTTTTGTAGTGTCTACCATTTTGATTTCTGCTGTTCAAATTCACAAGGTGTGTGGAGACTTTGTATAAACAGAATGCTACTACATGCACAATGCGACTGAAGCCTCTAAAGCTGCCAGTGCTATCCATAGGAGCAATGGAGAGGTCCTTACTTTATAAGGACATATCTTCATGAGAAAGTAAAAAACATACAGCATTAAATTGCGATTTGGCCAATTGAATAGGGTCCTATATAAGCATATTTTTATTTTGCAGAAGTTTTTAGTTAGTGCAGACCTTGCTTTTGGATAGAAGTTCACTAACTAAAAAAATATTTCAAAAATATGCTCTGCGCCTATATAGAGCCCTATTCAATTGGCCGAATCGCAATTTAATAAGTCTGATAATCTGCTGAGTAACGAAAATGTAACCACACAGTAATACTTGCATATAAAAGTAAAAAAATGCAATTGCCATGTTCTAGTTTCTGCCCATTATTATTATTATTATTATTATTAATATTATTATTATTATTATTATTTATTTATTTGTAAAGCGCCAATATATTCTGATACCCTATACATAAGTTAGGGTCCAGGCAAAGACAAATTCAATATTAACACATTACAAAGATGGAGGGCCCTGTCTTTGCGCTTAGAATCCGGGGTCCATAAAGCCCTCCCCAAAGGGCCACGCAAGACTGAAAACTCGCAGACTAGTTATTTAAAATATCATATAGAAAAAAACACATCATCAAGACTTATTATATGAAGACGTCCTTGGAACATGATGGATCCCCCATCTCCTTAGCACTCTGTTGCTGCCTGTGCTGAGCTGTGGCATCAGAGGGGTTATCAGAGCGCCAGAAAGGTGCCTTGTTAATTATACAAATCACAACATTGTGGCAGCACAAACATCTCTTTATTGCAGTCAATGTGACACATGGATTCTTCTAAGCACTTTACAGTAACCTGGGGTGTCACAATTGAAAAGTGTTATAATATCCAGAATGAGAGCACCCAGCAGGACCCCCGAGAAACATTATCCTGTTAGCGCGCATTAGAGAGTGCAGGGGTTGCGTGCCCTCTGTTTGCAATCTAGCAACTTACTTAAAAGTCATATGGAAGGTTCCTAGATTTTACTAGATATATAATATACCTGTGTATCTATTTACTTTAAGTACTTTATTTTATTAAGAAGGGCTTATAAGCTCAGTTTTTACTTCCTAAAATGATACAAATAGTACCTGGTTGGGTCTCCTCTCTACATCTGATGAAGACACAGACTAGATGTGCAGCTTCTCCTACTAGCCAATCAGTGAACAGATTCAAATGTGAACACACATATACTATTTATTTACTGTTCTCTGTATGGTGCAGGCTTCTATCGCTCTTTTTCTCTGATGAAATTAACTGAGATCAAACAGTACTGTATGTGGGTAGGTCTCCTGGCTTGTGCACAATCCATCTTGTGCTATGCTCTAAAGCTGTGTAATACAGCAATCATATGACTAAAAGGAGCTTTGTATAAAGTGCTATTTGGATTACAGAGTGCAAATATAGTGGCCATATTTGCATGTCCCTGCCCAGTTTCCCAGAGTACATTGTAATAACTGTATATCTTGGAGTTCAGAGCAGGAGATACATTTTTTTAAACTTAGTTTTAGACATTTTAATTTGAGCTAAAAAAAGATTGTATTTCTCTGCTGGATACTGGAGGCGTCCATGATACATTGGTGGAAGTTGTGTATGTAAAAGGGGCATGAACATTTATGGAGATCTGTGGTTGCATTGAATGGTGCGAACAGCCTTCTTCTGGGCCTGTGAGGGGGAGTGGTGTGATGTCAATTTTAATCAGATCCAACTAACAAAGGGCTCATTCAATTATGATTTTGCCAATTTAATAGGGCTCTATCTGAGCACAGAACATATATTTTAACAGAAGTTTTTAGTTAGTGAAGACCTTGCTTTTGGATAGAAGTTCACTAACTAAAAAATTCTGTAAAAAAATATGCTCTGTGCTTAAATAGAGCCATATTCAATTGGCCAAATTGCAATTGAATGAGGCCCTAAGCCTCTTATTTTCTCCATCTTCCCTCCTTCCCCACCCCTCCACCATGAAATAGATAAAAACACACCTTCATGATTCAGCTCAGGAAGTGATGAAACAAAGAAAAAATGGATTTCTTAACTCAGTTTTAAATTAATCTGAGTTTCTCCAAAAAATGTAAGTCCATGGTTTACACAACTGTTATTGCTTTTAGTTTGCTACATACTTCATAAAGAAGTGACTTTTTCTTGAAGAATACTCTGATGCTGGAAAAGGTTGAAGGCACATGAAGATGGGAAAGGTATTGGCAGGGAGGGATAGATAAGATAATTGAAGCAATAAACCTGAGCTTGATGGAGCTCAGAGGGGCAGTAGCTGACAGATGTGCCTGGTGTGCTGCAGGCCATAGGGTCACAAATAGTCAGACATAACTGAACAACTAAACAATAACAGCGTGTTCCCGTAATCTCAAAATGGGAAAAGAATGGTTTAATTGGTCCATTCATTGGCAGAGTGGGATTTTGATGTTCATATTCCTATGAATAGTTAATAAAATGGGCATCGTTAGTTGTAATTAGAGGGTTTAATTGCATCAGTTCTACAGCCAGGTGCAGGTGACCGTGCTTCTCGACAGCAGAGCTTTTTTTTATTGAACCTTCACAATGACCCCGGCAAGTATGCTTTCAGCCAATCCATCACACAGCAATTCCCAAAAAATGGGATGCCTCCCATGATTCAGTAAAGCACAGTATTTGTGTATTTTACATGAAATAGATATCAATATTTTGTGATCTCTGTGCAGCTTTGGTGCAGTAGACCTCACCTCTGCTTTCAGACAACAGTAAAAATCTTTGACCATAAAAATTAAAGGAAACAGCACCACAAGTTCTGTCATACTACGATATGTACAGTATATTATTCAATTAGATTTGTATTGATTTTTGGAGATGTAAAAATAAAGTTTGTATGATAATTAACATTAGCACGGCAGTAGAATGAAGATGTCTGCTGCATCGCTAGTGTGCTGCTAAATTAAACAGGGTTGGGAGGAAACACTATCAAGTTATTGTTATAAGTGATAGCTTAACCAGATGAAAATGATAAAGGAATAATAAATATTCAGTACTTGCAGAATTTCCCAAGGCTCCCTGACACATAATAAAAAGCAAGTCCCTCCCACTATAATGTACATTTCTTATAATATTACTAATATTATTTAATTGTATTATGCTAAAGACTAACTGGGGTCTGTATTTGCTCATTGTTTTCATTAGCTTACTAGTTTAGACTGAAATCAATACATCCAGTCTCCCATGGGGTAATCAGCAATTATAATGGCAATCATGGGCAATAATCATTCATAATAATTAGGTAACAGATTATGGGCACTATTCTATTGCCCAATTCATAAATTTATACACACTTAAAATCACTCTTAATATTGCCACTTAATCCATTAACTGCTAACAATCTGATTACAAGTTCCCCAGCGACATTCACTACGGCCCAGCCAAACAGCTTGAATGTTATGAGCGCTAAATAATTTAAAGTTACACGGATATTCTATTAGACCTGTAGCTCTAGCTCATAAATAAAGTCTAAACAACAACTGAAAAAAGTATTATGTTTCTGTCCAAAATATTACGTGCACTATATAGGACTCACAAGGCATTTTTCAAACACTTATTTGAGCTGTAACAGCAAATAAACACACAATACTGTACTTTAAAAATACAGGAAAGCATGGAAAGACATCAGAATTAATTGCAGACCAGTTTCAAACCCACAAATATGCAGTGAAAAAATATATTTTTTTGTGTTTTTTTGTGTAAAATGAATGGGGTTAATATATATTTCATGGAACCCGCATGGATTAGAACAGTTCCTTTAATTAATTTAATTAATTTCTACATTGCTACATTGCAAGTCCAATTTTGCTTCTGATTGCTAAAGTTACTTCTCAACACTAGTTCATTTTTAATCTCTGAGTGAAGTTTAAGTATAATCTCCATGTTTTACTGACGTCATAATGACGGCCTCATTTATTATTGGCTTTGTCTAAGCAGTATTGAATGTCTAAGAAGTAAATTACGAGCTTGCTTAAATATTGTCAAATCATATGATCATGCGATAATATACAATTATACCATATTTGGAAACCCCAATGTGTCCTTTAAAGCTATGTTGATAAAAACATTTTGAGACACATATGGCTCTATGGTAACACCATTCATGAGGATATTAACTGATACAACACATAGATAAATATAAAGTATCTCACAAAAGTGAGTACACCCCTCACATTTTTGTAAATATTGTATTATATCTTTTCATGTGACAACACTGAAGAAATGACCCTCTGCTACAATGTAAAGTAGTAAGTGTACAGCCTGTATAACAGTGTAAATTTCCTGTCCCCTCAAAATAACTCAACACACAGCCATTAATGTCTAAACCGTTGGCAACAAAAGTGAGTACACCCTTAAGTGCAAATGTCCAAATTGGGCCCAATTTGCCATTTTTCCTCCCCGGTGTCATGTGACTCATTAGTGTTACAAGATCTCAGGTGTGAAAGGGGAGCAGGTGTAATTTGGTGTTATCACTCTCAATATCTCTTATACTGGTCACTGGAAGTTCAACATGGCAGCTCATGGCAAAAGGAGGATCTGACAAAAAAAATTGTTGCTCCACATAAAGATGACCTAGGCTATAAGAAGATTGCCAAGACCCTGAAACTGAGCTGCAGCAGGGTGGGCAAGACCATACAGTGGTTTCACAGGACAGGTTCCACTCAGAACAGGCCACGCCATGGTCGACCAAAGAGGTTGAGTGCACGTGTTCAGCGTCATATCCAGAGGTTGTTTGGGGGAAATAGACATAGGAGTGCTGCCAGCATTGCTGCAGAGGTTGAAGGGGTGGGGGGGTCAGCCTGTCAGTGCTCAGGCCATACGGTGCACACTGCATCAAATTGGTCTGCATGGCTGTCGTCCCAGAAGGAAGTCTCTTCTAAAGATGATGCACAAGAAAGCCTGCAAACAGTTTGCTGAAGACAAGCAGACTAAGGACATGGATTACTGGAACCATGTCCTGTGGTCCAATGAGACCAAGATAAACTTATTTGGTTCAGATGGTGTCAAATGTGTGTGGCGGCAACCAGGTGAGGAGTACAAAGACAAGTGTGTCTTGCCCACAGTCAAGCATGATGGTGGGAGTGTCATGGTCTAGACCTGCATGAGTGCTGCCGGCACTGGGGAGCTACAGTTCATTGAGGGAACCATGAATGCCAACATGTACTCTGACATACTGAAGCAGAGCATGATCCCCTCCCTTCGGAGACTGGGGCGCAGTATGTAAGTAGTAGTACAATCACTTTTTTGTCCTGGAGGCCCCAAGGCACCATCCCATATAAGGTATACCCCAAAGTAGTAGCCTCTCCAGATCTCACACATTTTTTTATGTCTCATAAATTATAAAATGTGTTTCTAAAATAATTCGATTTTCTAACTTTCAATTCCTTCACTAACAACCTTTTTAATATAACTTTTATGTATACTTCTATAAACCCAAATCCTTTTTTTTTTCTTTTCTTAAAATATAGTACTGCAAGTGACAGAATAAAAATGCTAATTTACTAAATGAGAGACTGGAACACAATGGGACAGGCCTAACAATGTTTGTTTATTGCATCTGTCTTTCAGACTGTCTAATAAAACACTTTCTGGATGGCTGGCTCATGAGAGAACATTGGTGTGTGAGCTCAAATTGCGCTGTTAAAATGGGATTTTATTGCGTACGGCTCGGAAGCTGCTTCTCTTGTTAATGTGTGTACATAAAATGAAGTGAATTGACCCTTTTACTGCCAGACAGACCATTACTCTTCTATATGTCTCAATAGTGTTGTATCTCTCCATGAACAACTTGCCTTCCTCAGCTTAAAGAACAACTCAATTTCAGATAGTTTTTTTTTTTACACCAAATTAAAATGAATGCGCCTTGCAGCTGAGATATTTAACACACAACTAGAACCAGACATGGGGTCTTGTCTACTAGGCCTTCAAGACCTAATCTCTCTAATCCCCATAACAAACTACTACAACGTCTAATGATGGCAACCAAAAGCCACATTGATTGTTCAGTGACTCTGATTTCCATTGCTTGACAAACAGTCAAAAACAAATTAATCTTCATCTTAATAAATGAAAGACTTACACATATCTTAACAGACACCAAACACACAAAAAACCCCAAGGAGAGTGAATTGGCCGGGGGACTCGATGCCCGGGCCCGACACTGTTGATAGAGATGGAGGTAAGAAACACATAAAAAGAAATACTATAACACACAGATCTGAGCATGAGGAAAAGTTGTTTACACTATTATATGTTCTCCTTTCCTTATTATGTTTGTGTTTATTTGTATATATGTTTCTATATATTATACCTACTAAACTACCCAAAGAGCTTAATATATTCATAAGTCTACAATCTAATTCCTCACTTCGCATTCCTCCTAATAAATTCCCCCGCCATTTAATTTCCCAACAGGAGGGATACATGATAACAACCAAACACAAAATATGTTTATAACCTCACAAACCCCCCTAGACAGGGAACATTTTGTACTTTTCAGAAACTCCAAACATCTATTATCTACTATACATAAATAATTCCAACATTGCCAAAATTCCCCCTACCTACAGTCTGCAATTAGTGTGAGCCTTGGGTGGAGCTATGCACACAGCTAGGCAGGCCCCACTTACATCATGACAGGAGGAGCCTCTCTGCACTCTGCTAGTAGTTTGAGCCTTGGGTGGAGCTATGCACACAGCTGGGCAGTCTCCACTTACATCATGACAAGAGGAGACTCTCTGCAGTCTGCTAGTAGTTTGAGCCTTGGGTGGAGCTATGCACACAGCTGGGCAGGCTCCACTCACTCCATGACAGGAGGAGAGTCTCTGCAGTCTGCTAGTAGTTTGAGCCTTGGGTGGAGCTATGCACACAGCTGGGCAGGCTCCACTCACTTCATGACAGGAGGAGAGTCTCTGCAGTCTGCTAGTAGTTTGAGCGTGGGTGGAGCTATGCACACAGCTGGGCAGGCCCCACTTACATCATGACAGGAGGAGACTCTCTGCAGTTTGCTAGTTGTTTGAGCCTTGGGTGGAGCTATGCACACAGCTGGGCAGGCCCCACTTACATCATGACAGGAGGAGACTCTCTGCAGTCTGCTAGTAGTTTGAGCCTTGGGTGGAGCTATGCACACAGCTGGGCAGGCTCCACTTACATCATGACAGGAGGAGCCTCTCTGCACTCTGCTATTAGTGTGATTCATCTCCCCTAGCAGGAGAAGAGTGCATAGAAATGAAGGGTAATAAATATTATTGTACAACACACAATACACTTCTATTATTAAAAACTACTTATACTTACATGGTAAGATTTTAATCTCAAGGACAAGCTATTTGTTTAATATTGTATTTTTTTCCTTTGTACTTAACCCCTGCATGGCGCTACAGTATAGGTTGGCATGTTACAAAACATGGACAATAATAATAATTTCCCCATCATTTGACCCAAACCGGTCCTATTATTCTCCTATATACTGCTAGCTCTGTTTGAGCATGTTCCTCCACTTGTCCTTCAATCATGTATATACCGTACCTCTTATACAGAGCTGTGGAAGATGCTAAGACTTCATGATAAAATATATTAAATATTCAGCTATCAAAGAGGTTCTAAGGTGTGCAGAACACAGATCTCTTTACTATTATAGCAAGTCATTATTCTTTGTTTAATAACTTGGCATTACTGAAATGAGGCTTGAAATATACTGTGTGTGATACCACCTGTGTCCAATTAAAGAGATTATCATTATATTAAATCCAAGACATCTCTCAGGAAATATTAGAATATTCTTTATGCACAGTTTAGTTGGAGCTTGGGACGTGGTGTGACTCACTCTACAACTCTACATACAGCGACAATGGTTACTTTCTCTGAACACACTTTCCTGTTATATTCCCGCCATGCTGTTGCCTGCTCCTGCGTCATTCTGTCCGCTGTGACTTTGTTTACGTTGTCTTTACGGTGTTTGTAGGGTTTAGAGTTAGGGTCAAGATTTAGGTTTAGAGATAGGGTTGGGGGCTAGGGATTAGGATTATGGTTGGGGATTATAGTAGTGGTAGATAACACATAGTAAAATAGTGGAGCACAGCAGGTGGCATGCCTATGGCAAGCAGATAACAGGAAGAATCCTGCTTCCCTTCTGGATTTTATTGAATTTGTTTCACTTTGTAAATGTTTTTGCCTTACTCCCTTCCACTCCCTTCTTTTTTTGCAAGTTGTACATGGCAGAAGCCAGGAGTGACTGTTCAATTCTTATCCTTCTTGCTGTCACATAGAATTGTATTAAAATTACATGAAAACGCATTGTAGGCTTATTTGCATGTCCCTGCCCAGAGTGCAGTGCAATAAATGTATTTCTTCAAATTCTGAGCAGGAAATATATTTTATAACTTATTTTTAGACATTCAAATTTGAACACAAATGTACAATTTATTTCCCTTACTTTGCACAGTGGAGGCTTCTATCGCCCTTTTGACACCATATTCTAAATGATGTTGTGATTAATACCCTCCCACAAAATCTAATGCACAGGCTAGCCCCGCACCAATGAGATCCATTTAAGATTGAAAATGCTGTCTGTGGGTAGGTCTCCTAACTCATGCATAATCCATCCTATGCTATGCTATGTTTTAAAGCTTAAAACGAGCCATGTCCAAAGTGGTATTGGTTCAGAGAGTGAAATGCATTGTGTGCTCATTTGCAAGTCCCGACCCAGTTTCCCAGAGTGCATTGTAATAACTGTATTTCTTGGAATGCTGAGCAAGAAATATGTTTTTTAATTTATTTTTAGACATTCAAATGTGAACACAAATGTACTATTTATTAACTATCTCTCTTTTGCCCACCATAAGCTATATTATGTTGTTCATAATTAACCTGTGCTCTTGACATGTTTATTTCCATAAGGATCCATTAATTCTCCCATAGTGCTTCCAATGGGGGATATTGGTCTGACTTGGTCTAGTTCTAGAGCCAGAACTACTCATTGGTTTCACCCTCAGTGGTAGAAAACAGTTCCACCACTCGTCATATAGAAACCTACTCTATGATGGTATAGCATGTAAATGTATGCCCTCTAGCCAATAGTGTTTTAGTTGTTGCTTATTAAAATAGATTGCAATTGGGTATGTCTTGAAATGTATAATATAGTGGATTACAGTAATTTTCATTGATCAGAATTAGCTCTCATTATGGAAATGGTTGGTGACTCAGCCTAAGAGTGAGTGTTGCCAGAGGTGCCCCCAGTGGAAAGCACCACCTGCACCAGCAATATCTCCTTCCCTGGTTGTTCTAATGACCTAGTATTACCTATTAATGGGTGTGTAACGGAGTTGGAACACGAATCCAATATCTCCGCTGGTATATGGTAAAATACCCAAGAAGCACTACAGTCTCACCATTCCCAACCTCCCATATTGGACGATACTCAATTGGGAGTCAAATGAATACTGACTTTATTTTGTTATATGCAGAAATATATATACACATCTCTTCCCACAGGCAATACACATCCCCCATAGTTGGCCACACAATACACATAGAGGGACAATAGGTGGGTCACACCTCCCTGAGGCTACCTGGCAACTTTGATACAATCAGACATTGATTAGATCATCCTTCTTTGTTCTATGTCTGAGAATGAAAACACTTTATACAATAGACTTCCTTATCTTATGAGGAGTCTCTGTAATAGGATTATCTATTATGCCAAGGTCTGCAATAGTCTGGGCTAATATTCTGCAGAGCATAAACCAACATACATACAGTATAACAGTAGGATCAGATTTTAACCAAGAATTAAATAACCATAAAACAGGGTAAAACAGTGATGGGTTCCGTTACAGGGTGTATTGCTGATTTCCTAGGGTGGACAAGTGCTAGCTGGCTGTGCAAACTTGGATAAAACTGAGGTATCCATCATGGGAAGATGACGTCAGAATGCTGGTCTATAAAATGTTGCAATATAACTATTTAAATCAGAATAAGTAAGATCTTGTGTTGGCACTTGATTGTATTAATGGTGTTGTTCAGCTTGGTCACTGAATTCACCAGACCTTGCTTTGAAAAGCAAGCATAAAATGTGTTTTCCTTTTTGAAATAATTGCTAAGTTAAATTAGTAATGACCATTTGTAGTCAGGGGCATGGGCGGAGCTACCGCCAGTGCAGATGGTGCAATGCACCAAGGCCCTGGTCTAAGAGGTGCCCAGTGCATGCTGAAAAAAATAAACAAATGTGTAGTGTAGGGCCCCTTCCGGTCCCCCAGCAGATCAATACTTAAGTGTGTATGTCAGTTTATACCTCAGTGTGTGTTTGTGAGTTTATCCCTACGTGTGTGTACTCATCACAGTGCTCCACTTCCTGCTTCCCCTCCGGACTGTCTTCTCTCTTCAGCCCCTCTCCCCTACCCTCACTACCCGAGACACAACTGGTTGGGAGATTGACATAGAGCAGAGATACTACTAGCTCACACACTGTCCCAGCTCACACTGAAAGAGTGTGCACCCACTGCACCTGAGTGTGCCCAGTTGTGCCATCTGTATGATGCCAGCAGAGCCCAGGAAGCAGATTCTCCTGGTAACATACTGTGTTTTTTGTATGGGTACAGATTCACCCACTGTTGTCAACATATTGCCACCCATACATGGTACCAATGGGTACAATATTAGCTAAATCAAATATGTAATAATATATATATATATATATATGTATATATATATATATATATATATATATATATATATATATATATATATATAAAACATATTTAGTATTTGTATTTGCACAGTGTGCAAAAAATTTAAAAACTGTTTAATTCAAAATATTTTGTGACTCATTTATAAATATTTTTCTACTTAAAAGTACATATATTGACATTTATATATATACTATCGACTTGCCTGTCAAAAAATTACGGCAATAAGATTGTAAGGCAGGTAATGTTGTTTGGGTGCAAAATTAATTTTGTTGGTGTTTTAAGATCCTTCTGCGCTCATTGCGAGCCTCTTGGTTGTGTGTGTGCTATGAGCAGCGTTATTTTTTTTGTTGTTATGGCAATGAATAATTAATAAAGTAAGAAATTAATATACTTTACCTATTGTGAAGTCATATATGCAGGAAGCATTGTGTTGAAGAGCTGGCAATCTGTTTTCATATTGCTGCATCATCAGTGCTGTGGAGCTGCTGCGTAAGTGTCATGAATGTGTGCAGTGTGTAGTGTAATAGGGCCTCATTCTATTACCGGCCGTAAATCGGCCGTAAGGCTGCGATTCCTTGCGGGGGTTCAGTTAACTCGCGATTCTATTATACGGCCCCGCAAGGATCTCCTTTTACGGCCGGCCGCATATCTTGGAACCGGCCGTAATCTGTGAAATCTAAAAACGCAAAAATAAATTCAAGCCTGCACTGTACAGCTCTGTAAATGCTAGGGATCATATTGGGGGACATGAGGATTAAAAGGAACCCACTCTCAAGCTTGCACATCAGCCCAAACCCGAGTTTAAATTAACTGTTTATTTTCCGGCTGCGGCGTGGGCGTGTCTGAGGTGCTCCAAGCCCTCTGGACTTTTTACATGGATATTTTACGGATATTAAAAATCAAATATTTTACGGATTTGAGTACAGGATAATTATGTGCTATTTTTTCTAACACCTAAAATCCCTTTATAGTCTTCTCAAAGTGCAGGATGGCTTTATTTGAGCTATTTTATGTGCTTAATTGGTGCTAGCGAGACCTCTTTCCTGCAAGTAAGCTGCGGCTCGTTTTTAGCCTTGCAGAGAGGTTTCCCGGAGCAATTGAATTGCAAATCTCTTGCGGCCGTTTTAGATCAAAGGCTTTCCTCTGGCGCGAGCGGCCGCAAGAGATAGCAAGGCACCGGCCGCAAGCCTGCCGGAGCCTCCGGCCGTAAGGGAATAGAATAGTAGAATAGCTTGCGGCCGGTCCTTGCGGCCCCGCAACGGCTGCGGCCGCTAATAGAATGAGGCCCATAGTGTGCAGGAGGCAAATCCGTTAGTGTATCTGTGTACTTCCGGATTGTCTAAGTTATTGTTCTAAAATGGCGCCTAATGTGTGATATGCGGCTGTGGCTGATTTAACGTCCTTCGTTTCGGATGTCGTCCGACTTTTTCGGAATATCCGGAGGTGTTTGGTGGTGTTTTGTGTGTTTATGGTGGTGTTTTGTGTGTTTAGGGGCCTTTAGCCTCGTTTTCGTTTTGTTCGGCGGCCATTTTTTCTCTCGCTTAGGTGATTTTCGGGTGTCTAAACTCCGAAATTTTGAGTTAAATGGAGGTGTAACTTCACTTTCAGAGGTCCTAGATGCCCCCCTTGCTGTGGGTAAGCTTTTTATGTATTTGTTGTGTGTATTTATTGTGTTTGTAATGTTTTTGGGGTTGCGCGGGTTGTGTCCTTGTTTTCGGATCTCGTACATCTTTTTCGGGAAATCCGTAGGTGTTTGGTGGTGTTTTGCGTCTTTAGACTGCTGTAGCCTCGTTCTCGTTTTTTTCGGCGGCCATTTTTTCTCTCGCTTAGGGGATTTTCGGGTGTCTAAACTCTTTTATTTGCAGTTAAATTGAGGTGTAACTTCAGTTTTCGAAAAGTCCTGGGTGCCCCCCCTTGCTGTAGGTAAGCTTTTTATGTATTTGTTTATTTGTTGTGTGTATTTATTGTGTTTTTCATGTTTTCATGTGCTCGGGTTTCGGACGTTTTTTGCGAGGTCGTAATGGGTCGTAACGTGTCTCGTATTTTGCTTTCGTAACTACTTAAATGTGGCGAGGTCCGCAATTGCTGGCAAGGAGCGAGCCCGCAAGCGTTAGCAACAGCTTGCATGCTCACAACTATATATGTGAAATATATATATATATATATATATATATATATATATATATATATACACACACATACAGTAAACTCCCCATTATCCCGCACCCACAGGGATTGCCTATTGCCGGATAAGTGTAGTTTCCGGTTGATTGAGAGTCACTATTAAAATAGCCCTAATTAGCCCACACAAGACCATACACAATGTGTTTAATTGCCTTTTTGGAATGCAGTGTACAGTACATACTGTACTAAATGGCAGTCATTAAACTACTGAACATATCGTAACATGAAAACATCCTCACATCATCATATAAATAACTTTAATGGGATATTTTTTAGCCGGAAATAGCGCCGCTTAAAAGTAATCAAATATGTGCACAGTATAGAATAAATAAATTGTGTAAGAATGAGGATAGATCAGTATCACCACCAATATAGAGCTCTGGTCATGAAAAGTACCCTCAATAAAGGGTTAACGTACTCAAAAAAATAATTGATCAATGAAGTTATTAATCCTCATATATCAGAATAAACAGATGTACCTGAAAAAGTCAGGATATACTAATAATCATAGGATTATTCTATATAAAATGCACTATTGAAGAAAAAACTTAAAAACTAAATATAGAGTAAAACAGAGATCATAAATAAACTGGAGTTGTCTATATATATATCAATATCAATATCAATGTAAAAGACACTTGGGACACTATAACATCAAAAAGTAATGAGTGATACCAGAAGCTGCAGATAACACATAAAAGTATAGTGTATTGGCAAAACGTTGCCACACTTAGTATACTTGCTGTTCAATTGCTACGCTTCATGTGTATCAGTATGGCTTGTCCCGTCAATTGGCTTTGTCTGGTTTGTCCTCCAGTGGTCTCTGTCCTCTATAACTGCTGATATCAGTGCCAACGGGCCGTTTCGTCCATCCTCGTGGACTTTCTCTGAGGCTGTGTTCTATGCTGGACTCTCTGGTTTATAAAGCCAGTTTATTTTCGGGTTTCATGATGTGTATTGCGTAATTGTTAATTTTGGTGTTGTTATTGTTGTTTTTGTATGTATGCGGTTCGGCCGTTAAGTTCGTATTCTTTGGACCTTGTATTATTTTTTATGCCACGGGTCGTATTTTTTTAAGTCTCGCTTTCCTTGTTGCTAGTGTTACAGGCCGTAATATTTTACTGACATTTTTTTCAAACTGCTACAGGTCTCGCATTCTGACTTGTGTAATTTAGTTTTCTGTTGATCTGTAGTTCCGTGGGTCGTAGGGATGAGCGTCTACGGCGCCCATCACCACCAGCGCAAGGAGCGCTTTTGGTGTTGCTCGCCAGCAACTGCGGCCCTGGCTTCGCGAGGGCCGCCGTTGCAGCAGGGTCGCTATGCAAGCCTGCAAGCTACAGGTCTCGCATTCTGACTTGTGTAATTTAGTTTTCTGTTGATCTGTAGTTCCGCGGGTCGTAGGGATGAGCGTCTACGGCGCCCATCACCACCAGCGCAAGGAGCGCTTTTGGTGTTGCTTGCCAGCAACTGCGGCCCTGGCTTCGCGAGGTCCGCCGTTGCAGCAGGGTCGCTATGCAAGCCTGCAAGCGTTAGCAACAACCCATATTGCTGAGAATTACATACCGTATATATTCGAGTATAAGCCGAGTTTTTCAGCCCTTTTTTTAAGGCTAAAAAGGGCCCCCTCGGCTTATACTCGAATCATTCTCCCCCCCCCCGTGTCTCTCTAACCCCCCCCCCCGTGTCTCTCTAACCCCCCCGTTTCTCTCTACCCTCTGTGTCTCTCTACCCCCTGTGTCTCTCTAACCCCCCGTGTCTCTTTCCCTCCCCCTCCTCATCCTCAACCCCCCCTCCTCATTCTAAACCCCCCTAAATACCTCCCCCTCTCCCTTTACCCTCACTTACCTGCTTCTGCTCCGGCCTCCGCTCCTTCTTGACCCGGCGCGCATGTGACGTCACGTCTTTAGCATATACCAGGTGCCGGCACCCGGTATATGCTAATGACGTGGCGCGCATGTGATGGGAGAAGAGACACGGGAGAGCTTTTGTGCTAAAAATAATCATAATTTTCATACAGTATTTTGTTATGTACCACAGTTTATTTTATAGAGCCTCTAGCAACGGTATACAGTACAGTATTTATTATATTGTATGCTATGCTACTTACTTTGTAATGCTGCTTTGTGATCTTTATGATTGTCTACAGTAAAAACCTGTTGACATAAAAATACTGTACATGTACTGTACATTCCTCAAAACTAAGATAGTAATTACAGTAATAAAAAAAAAAAAAATCTATTGTACAATGTTCAAACTGTGTCCACAAGCACACTGCCACTTTCAGTGATTAAAAATATAGTGACTCACCTCCAAATCCAAGGTAATTTACTGTCTAGATCTACTGTGGTCCTTCCGGTTATCATAAATTCCGGTGGCGCAGTAACAATTCCAGATGGGGAAGTTGCCGGTTACGCAAAAAAAGATGCAGATTGCTTGAGAGTTCCGGTTAATTGAGTACCGGATAATATATAACTATATATATTAACCATATCTTTATACTTCAATATATATATATATATATATATATATATATATATATATATATATATACAGTTGATATAAAAAGTCTACACACCCCTGATAAAATATCAGGTTTCTGTGCTGTAAAAAAATTAGACAAAGCTAAATCATTTCAGAACTTTTTCCACCTTTAATGTGACCTATAAACTGTACAACTCAATTGAAAAACAAACTGAAATCTTTTAGGTGGAGGGAAGAAAAAAAAAGAAAAATAATGTGGTTGCATAAGTCTGCACACCCTCTTATAACTGGGGATGTAGCTGTGTTCAGAATTAAGCAATCACATTCCAAATTGTGTTAAATAGGAGTCAGCATACACCTGCCATCATTTAAAGTGCCTCTGATTAACCCCAAATAAAGTTCAGCTGCTCTAGTTGGTCTTTCCTGAAATGTTCTTAGTCGCATCCCACAGCAAAAGCCATGGTCCACAGAGAGATTCCAAAGCATCAGAGGGATCTCATTGTTAAAAGGTATCAGTCTGGAGAAGAGTACAAAATAATTTCCAAGGCATTAGATATACCATGGAACACAGTGAAGACAGTCATCATCAAGTGGAGAAAATATGGCACAACAGTGACATTACCAAGAACTGGAGCTCCCTCCAAAATTTATGAAAAGACGAGAAGAAAACTGGTCTGGGAGGCTACCAAGAGGCCTACAGCAACATTAAAGGAGCTGCAGGAATATCTGGCAAGTACTGGCTGTGTGGTACATGTGACAACAATCTCCCATATTCTTCATATGTCTGGGATATGGGGTAGAGTGGCAAGACCAAAGCCTTTTCTTACGAAGAAAAACATCCAAGCCAGGCTACATTTTGTAAAAACACATCTGATGTCTCCCAAAAGCATGTGGGAAAAGGTGTTATGGTCTGATGAAACCAAGGTTGAACTTTTTGGCCATAATTCCAAAAGATATGTTTGGCGCAAAAACAACACTGCACATCACCAAAAGAACACCATACCCACAGTGAAGCATGGTGGTGGCAGCATCATGCTTTGGGGCTGTTTTTCTTCAGCTGGAACTGGGGCCTTAGTTATGATAGAGGGAATTATGAACAGTTCCAAATACCAGTCAATATTGGCACAAAACCATCAGGCTTCTGCTAGAAAGCTGAACATGAAGAGGAACTTCATCTTTCAGCATGACAAGGACCCAAAGTATACATCCAAATCAACAAAGGAATGGCTTTACCAGAAGAAGAATAAAGTTTTGGAATGGCCCAGCAAGAGCCCAGACCTGAATCCGATTGAAAATCTGTGGGGTGATCTGAAGAGGGCTGTGCACAGGAGATGCCCTCACAATCTGACAGATTTGGAGGGTTTTTGCAAAGAAGAGTGGGCAAATCTTGCCAAGTCAAAATGTGCCCTGCTGATAGACTCATACCCAAAAAGACTGAGGGCTGTAATAAAATCAAAAGGTGCTTCAACAAAGTATTAGTTTAAGGGTGTGCATACTTATGCAACCATAATATTTTATTTTTATATTTTTTCTTCCCTCTACCTAAAAGATTTCAGTTTGTTTTTCAATTGAGTTGTACAGTTTATAGGTCACATGAAATGTCTCATTATTGTACAGCACAGAAACCTAGAATTTTAACAGGGGTGTGTAGACTTTTTACATCCACTGTATATATATATATATATATATATATATATATATATATATATATATATATATTTATTTAAATTAAAGGATAAATCAGAAAGCAAATATAAGCAATAAATGAATGGGTATTAGACAAATATAATTGAAATGCTGTTAAAATAATCACATATATAGTTGTGAGCATACGAGCCGTTGCTCACGCTTGCGGGCTCTCTTAGCGAGCCCGCGGCCCTTGCAAAGCAAGGGTCACAGTTGCTGGCAAGGAGCGGCGAAGGTGCTCCTTGCCAGCAACTGCGACCCTCGCAAAATTTACGTCGTAACGCAAACAAAATACAGGAAACGTTACAACCCATTACGACCTCGCAAAAATCGGCAGCAACACGCGCACATCAAAACATGAAAAATACAACAAATACACACAACAAATACATAAAAATCTTACTTACAGTAAGAGGGAGCATCCAGGACCTCGAAAACTAAAGTTACACCTCAATTTAAGTCAAATTAAAAGAGTTTAGACACTAAAAAATTCTCTAAGCGAAAGAAAAAATGGCCGCCGAAAATAACGAAAACGTGGCTACAGCAGTCTAAAGACCTAAAACACCATTAAACACCTACGTATTTGCCAAAAAACACCTACGAGATTAGAAAACAAGGACGCAACCCGCGCAACCCCAAAAACATTACAAACACAACAAATACAAACAACAAACACATAAAAAGGTTAATCACAGCAAGGGGGTCATCCAGGACCTCTGCAAGTGAAATTACACCTCCATTTAACCACCAATTTTTGAGTTTAGAGACCCGAAAATCACCTAAGCGAGAGAAACGAGGCTAAAGGTCCCTAAACACGCAAAACACTACCATAAACACGCAAAACATCTACGGATATTCCGAAAAACTCGCACGACATAGAAAACGAACTACGCTACATCAGCCACATTATATACACCAAACACCCTAAGCTCACTTACAATTTCATTGCCGTCATTTTTTGACGGGCAATTCGCTAGTTTGAAATAAAAATATAAAAAATAAATATAATTTGAAATTACAACCTTCTATATCTTTGGAGTTTCTTTCACCACTCTGCTTTTTCTCTGCACGATATAGTGTGAGTGAGTAAACAAGAAAAGACATATACCTAAATAATATGTGAATATAATAACTGTGAATATATTATATTAAGTCAGGAAACAATATATGAATTGAATAATATAATTAAAGATATATGGAAGTCTCATGGATTATGAATGCATCTGACAGAGGAGAATTAGTAGTGTATGAAAACATATTTTTGCATGAAAAAATTCAGAAATAAACATTAATAAATTTACTGTAAAGTTTGCAGTTTTTAGGCAATTGATTTTGAGAAGGAACGTCCCAAGCTAAATTAGCATAAAATTAGTTGTGGCCAATCAAAGGCAGGTACAACAATGTATCTGTTTCCCTCTGAGATAAAGCTGTTCGGGATCATGACATCTGATTGACTAGGACACAACTCTGCACAGCTCATTGGCTAGGACGCTCTATCTGCATAGGTGCCTTGGGGTGGAGCTCACACAAGAAATGTAATTTGAATTACAAATACACGGAATTCCTCAATAAAATGATTTGATATGAGACCATTAATCAGACGTCTTATCAGACAGGAGATCCCACAAACTGCCAGGTATCTTTAATAATGAGATAGGACATGAGTGGTTCAAAGGGTTTGACTTTAAACTAAATTACATGTCTTGATTTGAGATGTGTCAATAATGTTATCTCTTTATGTTCTAGAATGCACAGAGAACAACAATGCTCCACATACAACATGTCCTGCTGATTGCTAGAAGGTATCACAAGGTGCCCTTGCTTGTGAATGATTATTGTGAAATCTATGCAGCACATAACAAATGAGAAAAATAACTAGAGACACCAAGCCGGGGCGTGGAGTGGAGCTGAGACGGGCTCTCGGAGAGATGAATCACTCTACAAATGGCCTGGAGTGATAAGTAAAATGAACTCGGAAATAGAACGGCGGCAACAAGATGTTATTTTACTTATTCACTGACAATAAACCAGATGTTCACAATAAGGATTTGATTTCTCACCGTCCCTCCGCAAATTAACCTGCTGTTATCTAGTATGATGTGGAGTGATGGGAAGATCAGATATCCCTTGCTTACAAGTCTGCACAAATACCCCTCCACTACAAAAACACCAGGCAAGTCTTTACAAATACCACTCCACTACCAAATCACCAGGCAGATCTGCACAAATACCCTCCACTACCAAATCACCAGGGAAGTCTGTCCAAATACCCCTCCACTACCAAATCACCAGGCAGGTCTGCACAAATACCCCTCCACTACCAAATCACCAGGGAAGTCTGTCCAAATACCCCTCCACTACAAAAACACCAGGCAAGTCTCTACAAATACCCCTCCACTAGCAAATCACCAGGCAGATCTGCACAAATACCCCTCCACTACCAAATCACCAGGGAAGTCTGTCCAAATACCCCTCCACTACCAAATCACCAGGCAGGTCTGCACAAATACCCCTCCACTACCAAATCACCAGGGAAGTCTGTACAAATACCCCTCCACTACCAAATCACCAGGCAGGTCTGCACAAATACCCCTCCACTACCAAATCACCAGGGAAGTCTTTCCAAATACCCCTCCACTACCAAATCACCAGGCAGGTCTGTACAAATACCCCTTCACTACCAAATCACCAGGGAAGTCTGTCCAAATACCCCTCCACTACCAAATCACCAGGCAGGTCTGCACAAATACCACTCCACTACCAAATAACCAGGGAAGTCTGTCCAAATACCCCTCCACTAGCAAATCACCAGGCAGGTCTGTACAAATACCCCTTCACTACCAAATCACCAGGGAAGTCTCTACAAATACCCCTCCACTACCAAATCACCAGGCAGGTGTGTACAAATACCCCTCCACTACCAAATCACCAGGCAGGTCTGTACAAATACCCCTTCACTACCAAATCACCAGGGAAGTCTGTACAAATACCCCTCCACTACCAAATCACCAGGCAAGTCTGTACAAATACCCTTCCACCACCAAGTCACTAGGCAAGTCTGCACAAATACCCCTCCTCTACCAAATCACCAGAGAAGTCTGTACAAATACCCTTCCACTACCAAATCACCAGGCAAGTCTGTACAAATACCCCTCCACTACCAAATAACCAGGCAAGTCTGCACAAATACCCCTCCACTACCAAATCACCAGGCAAGTCTGCGCAAATACCCCTCCGGTACCAAATCACCAGGCAAGTCTGCACAAATACCTCTCCGGTACCAAATCGCCAGGGAAGTCTGTACAAATACTCCTCCACTACAAAATCACCAGGCAATTCTGTACAAATACCCCTCCACTACCAAATCTCCACTCAAGTATATACAAATACCCCCCTCTACCAAATCACCAGGCAGGTCTGTGCAAATACCCCTCCACTACCAAATCACCACTCAAGTCTATACAAATACCTCCCACTACCAAATCACCACTCAAGTCTATACAAATACCCCCCTCTACCAAATCACCAGGCAAGTCTGTACAAATACCCTTCCACTACCAAATCACCAGGCAAGTCTATACAAATACCCCCACTACCAAATCAACAGGCAGGTCTTTACGAAACAAACCTCTGCTAGTATCCAAACCATCAGACAGGTCTGAATAAAAAAATACTCCATAACCAAATCACCAGGCAAGTCTGTACAAATACCCCTCCACTACCAAATCACCAGGCAGGTCTGAATTAAAACCCCTCCATTACCAAATTACCAGGGAAGTCTGAATTAATACCCCTCCACTACCAAATCACCAGGCAAGTCTGTACAAATACCCCTCCACTACCAAATCACCAGGGAAGTCTGTCCAAATACCCTTCCACTACCAAATCACCAGGCAGGTGTGTACAAATACCCCTCCACGACCAAATCACCAGGGAAGTCTGTCCAAATACCCCTCCACTACAAAAACACCAGGCAAGTCTCTACAAATACCCCTCCACTACCAAATCACCAGGCAGGTCTGTACAAATACCCCTCCACTACCAAATCACTGGGAAAGTCTGTACAAATACCCCTCCACTACCAAATCACCAGGCCGGTCTGTGCAAATACCCCTCCACTACCAAATCACCAGGCAAGTCTGCGCAAATACCCCTCCGGTACCAAATCACCAGGCAAGTCTGCACAAATACCTCTCCGGTACCAAATCGCCAGGGAAGTCTGTACAAATACCCCTCCACTACAAAATCACCAGGCAATTCTGTACAAATACCCCTCCACTACCAAATCTCCACTCAAGTATATACAAATACCCCCCTCTACCAAATCACCAGGCAGGTCTGTGCAAATACCCCTCCACTACCAAATCACCACTCAAGTCTATACAAATACCTCCCACTACCAAATCACCACTCAAGTCTATACAAATACCCCCCTCTACCAAATCACCAGGCAAGTCTGTACAAATACCCCTCCACTACCAAATCACCAGGCAGGTCTGAATTAAAACCCCTCCATTACCAAATTACCAGGGAAGTCTGAATTAATACCCCTCCACTACCAAATCACCAGGCAAGTCTGTACAAATACCCTTCCACTACCAACTCACCAGGCAAGTCTGAATTAATACCCTGCCACTACCAAATTACCAGGGAAGTCTGTACACATACCCTTCCACTACCAAATTGCCAGGCAGGTCTGAATTAATACCCCTCCACTACCAAATTACCAGGGAAGTCTGAATTAATACCCCTCCACTACCAAATTACCAGGCAGGTCTGTACAAGTACCCCTCCACTACCAAATCACCAGGCAAGTCTGCGCAAATACCCCTCCGGTACCAAATCACCAGGCAAGTCTGCACAAATACCTCTCCGGTACCAAATCGCCAGGGAAGTCTGTACAAATACTCCTCCACTACAAAATCACCAGGCAATTCTGTACAAATACCCCTCCACTACCAAATCTCCACTCAAGTATATACAAATACCCCCCTCTACCAAATCACCAGGCAGGTCTGTGCAAATACCCCTCCACTACCAAATCACCACTCAAGTCTATACAAATACCTCCCACTACCAAATCACCACTCAAGTCTATACAAATACCCCCCTCTACCAAATCACCAGGCAAGTCTGTACAAATACCCTTCCACTACCAAATCACCAGGCAAGTCTATACAAATACCCCCACTACCAAATCAACAGGCAGGTCTTTACGAAACAAACCTCTGCTAGTATCCAAACCATCAGACAGGTCTGAATAAAAAAATACTCCATAACCAAATCACCAGGCAAGTCTGTACAAATACCCCTCCACTACCAAATCACCAGGCAGGTCTGAATTAAAACCCCTCCATTACCAAATTACCAGGGAAGTCTGAATTAATACCCCTCCACTACCAAATCACCAGGCAAGTCTGTACAAATACCCCTCCACTACCAAATCACCAGGCAAGTCTGTACAAATACCCTTCCACTACCAACTCACCAGGCAAGTCTGAATTAATACCCTGCCACTACCAAATTACCAGGGAAGTCTGTACACATACCCTTCCACTACCAAATTGCCAGGCAGGTCTGAATTAATACCCCTCCACTACCAAATTACCAGGGAAGTCTGAATTAATACCCCTCCACTACCAAATTACCAGGCAGGTCTGTACAAGTACCCCTCCACTACCAAATCACCAGGCAAGTCTGCACAAATACCCCTCCACTACCAAATCACCAGGCAAGTCTGCACAAATACCCCTCCACTACCAAATCACCAGGGAAGTCTGTACAAATACCCCTCCACTACCAAATCACCACTCAAGTCTATATAAATACCCCCCCCCACCCCCCCACTACCTATTAAACGCCAGGCAGGTCTGTACAAATACCTCTCCACTACCAAATCACCACTCAATTCTATACAAATACCCCCCACTACCAAATCACCATTCAAGTCTGCACAAACACCCCTCCACTACCAAATCACCAGGCAAGTCTGTACAAATACCCTTCCACCACCAAGTCACTAGGCAAGTCTGCACAAATACCCCTCCTCTACCAAATCACCAGAGAAGTCTGTACAAATACCCTTCCACTACCAAATCACCAGGCAAGTCTGTACAAATACCCCTCCACTACCAAATAACCAGGCAAGTCTGCACAAATACCCCTCCACTACCAAATCACCAGGCAAGTCTGCGCAAATACCCCTCCGGTACCAAATCACCAGGCAAGTCTGCACAAATACCTCTCCGGTACCAAATCGCCAGGGAAGTCTGTACAAATACTCCTCCACTACAAAATCACCAGGCAATTCTGTACAAATACCCCTCCACTACCAAATCTCCACTCAAGTATATACAAATACCCCCCTCTACCAAATCACCAGGCAGGTCTGTACAAATACCCCTCCACTACCAAATCACCACTCAAGTCTATACAAATACCTCCCACTACCAAATCACCACTCAAGTCTATACAAATACCCCCCTCTACCAAATCACCAGGCAAGTCTGTACAAATACCCTTCCACTACCAAATCACCAGGCAAGTCTGTACAAATACCCCCACTACCAAATCAACAGGCAGGTCTTTACGAAACAAACCTCTGCTAGTATCCAAACCATCAGACAGGTCTGAATAAAAAAATACTCCATAACCAAATCACCAGGCAAGTCTGTACAAATACCCCTCCACTACCAAATCACCAGGCAGGTCTGAATTAAAACCCCTCCATTACCAAATTACCAGGGAAGTCTGAATTAATACCCCTCCACTACCAAATCACCAGGCAAGTCTGTACAAATACCCCTCCACTACCAAATCACCAGGCAAGTCTGTACAAATACCCTTCCACTACCAACTCACCAGGCAAGTCTGAATTAATACCCTGCCACTACCAAATTACCAGGGAAGTCTGTACACATACCCTTCCACTACCAAATTGCCAGGCAGGTCTGAATTAATACCCCTCCACTACCAAATTACCAGGGAAGTCTGAATTAATACCCCTCCACTACCAAATTACCAGGCAGGTCTGTACAAGTACCCCTCCACTACCAAATCACCAGGCAAGTCTGCACAAATACCCCTCCACTACCAAATCACCAGGCAAGTCTGCACAAATACCCCTCCACTACCAAATCACCAGGGAAGTCTGTACAAATACCCCTCCACTACCAAATCACCACTCAAGTCTATATAAATACCCCCCCCCCCCACCCCCCCACTACCTATTAAACGCCAGGCAGGTCTGTACAAATACCTCTCCACTACCAAATCACCACTCAATTCTATACAAATACCCCCCACTACCAAATCACCATTCAAGTCTGCACAAACACCCCTCCACTACCAAATCACCAGGCAAGTCTGTACAAATACCCTTCCACCACCAAGTCACTAGGCAAGTCTGCACAAATACCCCTCCTCTACCAAATCACCAGAGAAGTCTGTACAAATACCCTTCCACTACCAAATCACCAGGCAAGTCTGTACAAATACCCCTCCACTACCAAATAACCAGGCAAGTCTGCACAAATACCCCTCCACTACCAAATCACCAGGGAAGTCTGCACAAATACCCCTCCACTACCAAATCAGTAGGCAAGTCTATACAAATACCCCTCCACTACCAAATCACCAGGGAAGTCTGCACAAATACCCCTCCACTACCAAATCACCAGGCAAGTCTGTACAAATACCCTTCCACTACCAAATCCCCAGGCAAGTCTATACAAATACCCCCACTACCAAATCAACAGGCAGGTCTTTACGAAACAAACCTCTGCTAGTATCCAAACCATCAGACAGGTCTAAATAAAAAAATACTCCATAACCAAATCACCAGGCAAGTCTGTACAAATACCCCTCCACTACCAAATCACCAGGCAGGTCTGAATTAAAACCCCTCCATTACCAAATTACCAGGGAAGTCTGAATTAATACCCCTCCACTACCAAATCACCAGGCAAGTCTGTACAAATACCCCTCCACTACCAAATCACCAGGCAAGTCTGTACAAATACCCTTCCACTACCAACTCACCAGGCAAGTCTGAATTAATACCCTGCCACTACCAAATTACCAGGGAAGTCTGTACACATACCCTTCCACTACCAAATTGCCAGGCAGGTCTGAATTAATACCCCTCCACTACCAAATTACCAGGGAAGTCTGAATTAATACCCCTCCACTACCAAATTACCACTCAAGTCTATATAAATACCCCCCCCCCCCAACTACCTATTAAACGCCAGGCAGGTCTGTACAAATACTTCTCCACTACCAAATCACCACTCAATTCTATACAAATACCCCCCACTACCAAATCACCATTCAAGTCTGCACAAATACCCCTCCACTACCAAATCACCAGGCAAGTCTGTACAAATACCCTTCCACCACCAAGTCACTAGGCAAGTCTGCACAAATACCCCTCCTCTACCAAATCACCAGAGAAGTCTGTACAAATACCCTTCCACTACCAAATCACCAGGCAAGTCTGTACAAATACCCCTCCACTACCAAATAACCAGGCAAGTCTGCACAAATACCCCTCCACTACCAAATCACCAGGGAAGTCTGCACAAATACCCCTCCACTACCAAATTAGTAGGCAAGTCTATACAAATACCCCTCCACTACCAAATCACCAGGGAAGTCTGCACAAATACCCCTCCACTACCAAATCAGTAGGCAAGTCTATACAAATACCCCCCACTACCAAATCACCAGGGAAGTCTGTACAAATAACCCTCCACTACCAAATCACCAGAGAAGTCTGTACAAATACCCTTCCACTACCAAATCACCAGGCAAGTCTGTACAAATACCCCTCCACTACCAAATCACCAGGCAAGTCTGCACAAATACCCCTCCACTACCAAATCACCAGGCAGGTCTGCACAAATACCCATCCACTACCAAATCACCAGGCAGGTCTGCACAAATACCCCTCCACTACCAAATCACCACTCAAGTCTATACAAATACCCCCACTACCTATTAAACGACAGGCAGGTCTGCACAAATACCCCTCACTACCAAATCACCAGGCAGGTCTGTACAAATACCCCTCCACTACCAAATCACTACTCAAGTCTATACAAATACCCCGTACTACCAAATCACCAGGCAGGTCTGAATTAATACCCATCCACTACCAAATTACCAGGGAAGTCTGTACAAATACTCCTCCACTACCAAATCACCAGGCAGGTCTGTACAAATACCCCTCCACTACCAAATCATTAGGGAAGTTTGAATTAATACCCCTCCACTACCAAATCACTAGGGAAGTCTGAATTAATACCACTCCACTACTAAATCAAGAGGGAAGTCTGAATTAATACCCCTCCACTACCAAATTAGCAGGCACGTCTGTACAAGTACCCCTCCACTACCAAATCACCAGGCAGGTCTGTACAAATACCCCTCCACTACCAAATCACCACTCAAGTCTATACAAATACCCCCCGCTACCAAATCACCAGGCAGGTCTGAATTAGTACCCTCCACTACCAAATTACCAGGCAAGTCTGTACAAATACTCCTCCACTACCAAATCCCAAGGCAGGTCTGTAAAAGTACCTCACCACTATCAATTAACAGGTAGGTCTGCACGTATAGCCCTCCATAACTAAATTATCAGGTATGTCTGTACAAATACACACTCCACTACCAAATATACACACTGTCTACATATACATCTATCTATACATTGACATATACATCTACATATACACATGCACACACACATATATATATATATATATATATATATATATATATATGTTCTAGTCACTTGCCTGTCACAAATGACAGATAATATTTTATATCCTCCCCCCTCCATCTCTTCCCCCCTTATCCCCCCTGTGTCTCTCGGCCCCCCTTCCCCCTCTCCCTACCCTGTGTCTCTTCCCCCTCTCCCTCCCCTGTGTCTGTTCCCCCCTCTCCCTCCCCTGTTTCTCTTCCACCTTCTCTCCTCCCCTGTGTCTCTTCTTCCTCCCCGGGGTCTCTTCCCCCTCCTTCCCCTGTGTCTTTCCCCCTCTCCTTCCCATGTGTCTCCCCCAGTCTCCCTCCCCTATGTCTCTCCCCCTCCCCTGTGTCTCTTCCCCCCTTTCCCTACCCTGTGTCTCTCCCCCCGTTCCCTCCCCTGTGTCTCTCCACTCCTCCCTCCCCTGTGTCTCTAGCCCCTCTCCCTCCCCTGTGTCTCTCACTCCCCTCTCTCTCCCATGCCCCTCCAGCCTCACCCCTGTGTCTCCTCTCACCTTCTCCCTCCCCTGTGTCTCCTTTTCCCCCTATCCCTCTCCCATGCCTCCTTTCCCCCTCTCCCTCTCCTTTTCCCCCTCTCCCTCCTTTGTGTCTCTTTGCCCCTCTTCCTTCCCTGTCTCTTCTCCCCTCTACCCCTGTGTCTCCTCCCCTTCTCTCTCCCCTTTGTCTCCTCTCCCCCTATCCCTAGCATGTGCCTCCTTTCAGCATCTCCCTCTCCTTCCCCCCTCTCCCTCCCTTGTGTCTACTTTCCCCCCTCTCCCTCCCTTGTGTCTCCTTTCCCCCTCTGCCTCTCCATTGAAAAGAGAGAGAGAGAGATGTGTATATAAATATATATATATATATTTATGTATACACACATCTACACTTCCACACACATATACATGTGTACATATAGAAAGAGATGCAGGAGCCCAGGGTGGCAGAAGACAAGGGGGATGACAGCTGATTGGCTAGGACACAACTCCCCACAGCTCATTGGGTAGGACATTCTACCTACATAGGTACCTTGGGGGTGGAGCTCACAGAAAGAAGTTTCAATGGTACTTTGAATTACAAATATACAGAATTCCTTAGTAAAATGATTTGATACGAGACGCCCAATCAGACAGACAAACTTACACAGGATATCACACAAACCTTTAATTAATGCCTAACTGGTAGGGCATGGCAGCTATTTGGGGATTTTTCCACTTAATATTTTACCCCAGTTAACTCTTATGAAACAGCTTGGAATAAATGTACATATCTGGTGGGTTTGTGAGCTGTGATTCGGAGGAGAACTAATATCCAGTGACACAGCAGTGATCACATGTGTCTCAGTCCTCAGTGATTATTATGGTGTTTGTGTGTTTATGCTCATAATTGGCACAGAAATGATTCTTTTCATCTGCTGTTCAGAGCTCTGCCGAAAGCAAATAATTAGCCCTGACCCTGTTTGCCTAAATTACAGGCTTGTTTGTTCATGTGTTTGTGCTATCGGCGTCGCTATATGATTTGCTATCATGAACAATTGTTGTTGTTTAGTCATTCAGTCAAGTCTGACTCTCTGTGACCCTATGGACCGCAGCTTGCCAGGCACACCTTGTGTCTGGTTATGCCAATCCATAAGGTTTTCTTGGCAAAGATACTGAAGTAGGTGCCAGTGGTGCTTTTTTGAAAAATGACACTTAAAGGTATCTGGCAGTTTGTGTGATCCCCTGTCTGTAAGTCTGTCTGATTGGGCGTCTCATATCAAATCATTTTATTGTGGAATTCTGTATATTTGTCATTTAAAGTACATTTAAAATTTCTTGTATGTGCTCCACCCCTGAGGCACCTATGTAGGCAGAGCATCCTAGCCAATGAGCTGTACAGAGCTATGTCCTAGCCAATCAGCTGTCAGTAGCCGACAGAGCAGCTCTGTCCGCCAGTGAGAAGGAACAGATACAGTGTTGTGCCTGCCTCTGATTGGCCACAACTAAGTTGTGGAGTTGTGTCCAAGCCAATCAGCTGTTGGTATGAAAGCTGCAGCTTTGTCTAATTTAGCTTGGATTTCTCAGATGCATCAGTATGAAAGCACTAGCAGTTTTAGATGCCACATATCTTTTCCTTGTGCTTTCATTAGGACACAAGACAGAAACTACAAGAAGCACCACTTGTATATATGTATGTATATATATATATATATATATATATATATATATATATATATATATATATATATTCAGTATCTCACAAAAGTAAGCACACCCCTCACATTTTTGTAAAGATTTTATTATATCTTTTCATGTGACAACACTGAAGAAATGACCCTCTGCTACAGTGTAAAGTAGTAAGTGTACAGCCTGTATAACAGTGTAAATGTCCTGTCCCCTCAAAATAACTCAACACACAGCCATTAATGTCTAAACCTTTGGCAACAAAAGTGAGCACACCCCTAAGTGGAAACGTACAAATTGGGCCCAACGTGTCAATATTTTGTGTGGCCACCATTATTTTCCAGCACTGCCTTAACCCTCATGGGCATGGAGTTCACCAGAGCTTCACAGGTTGCCACTGGAGTCCTCTACCACTCCTCCCTGATGACATCACAGAGCTGGTGGATGTTAGAGACCTTGCACTCCCCCACCTTTCATTTGAGGATGCCCCACAGATGCTCAATAGGGTTTAGGTCTGGTGACATGCTTGGCCAGTCCATCACCTTTACCTTCAGCTTCTTGAGCAAGGCAGTGGTCGTCTTGGAGGTGTATTTGGGGTTGTTATCATGATGGAATACTGCCCTGCGGCCCAGTCTCCGAAGGGAGGGGATCATGCTCTGCTTCAGTCACAGTACATGTTTGTATTCATGGTTCCCTCAATGAACTGTAGCTCCCCAGTGCCGGCAGCACTCATACAGACCCAGACCATGACCATGACAATCCCACCACCAAAAGTATACATCTATACTGAGGAAAGGTAGTTGAAATAATCCCTAAATGACAGATAAACGGATAAGGCATAAAGAACACAAAAACACTGATATGAGATGAAACCCTCAGTTTGAACATAAGCAGCGATGCAGAGAGAGTGGAGACAGCATCTGACATAAGCAGGTAAATGCATATAGGGGTAGTCAACACAACAGATTATAGAAAACGTACATACACATATAGACATATGTGTATATACTGTATGTTTGGTCTGGGCCTGCATGAGTGCTGCCGTTACCGGGGAGCTACAGTTCATTGAAGGAACCATGAATGCCAACATGTACTGTGACATACTGAAGAAGAGCATAATCCCCTCCCAAAATACCCAGCAATACATTGCATTTCACTGTGCTCTCAACCACACCAGCAACTCCAGGGTTAAATGATTATGTGTATAATTTGAGATATATTTAATAGCTTGTCAGGTTGTGGTGTGAAAACTTAATTGTGTTGAGCATATTGACAGGCTGCGCTGATTATATGGCGTCCGCGTCTTGTGTCTGCTCCACGCTGTGGAGATTCTATTGTTGCATTGATCTGAATTATAAAGAATCCTGCAAACCTTCACAATGAGAGCGCCGCGCACCCGGGAAAATACTATTTTATGTCAATATTTTATTTCAGAAACAGACAATTCTTTGAAGGATTCACAAAAGAGCATGTGATGTGGATGAGCCGGAGAGGCAGGTTTTGTTCATACACACTCAGGTTTATGATTACGAATAATAGATTTAGTACAGAAATGAGCACATCGGCATGGGCCACAGAGCCCTTTGTTATGTGCATTTTCATTAATAACTTTCTTTATTGCAGGTTTTTGTCATTGCCTAAACTCAAACAAATAGTTCCTGTATGGGTCTGCCCTCTGCAGCTCATGAAGACACAGACTCTGCTATACTTGATGCGCTATGTCTCATACTAACCAATGTGTGACCATCTCTCAGAAACATGCTGCTGAGACGTGACCCCTGGTTGGCTAGGATACTACACTGCACATCCAGCCGTTCAAAGTCTAACAGGACACCCCAGTTTTGGTTAGTTTCTTAGTTCATATGGTTGTAGTATTAAAGGGACATGGAAGGTCTCTGGATGTTACTAGGTATATAATATATCCCTATGGATCTATTTACTTTTATGCATTTTAATAGTAATCACATATAAGCTCTGTATTTACTGCCTAATTTCAATTAGTCCATGTATGGGTCTGCTTTCTGCAGCTCATGAAGACACAGACTCCTTTAGATTGTAAGTTTGCGAGGTTTCAGTCTTGCAATGTGCTTTGGGAATGCACTTTAGACACTGGATTCTGAACTCAAAGACAGGGCCCTCCATCATTTTCAATGTGTTAATATTGTTATTGTCTTTTGCCTCTAACTTAACCCTTGTATAGTGCTATTGAATATATTGGAGCGTTAAAATGAAACAATCACATATTATAATAGTCCAACTGCGAGACGTCGTCATGCTGTTTTTGAGCTCGCTAAGCGAGCTCGCAAGAACTGCATCCCTCGCGAAGCGAGGGTGCAGTTTGCTCCGCATTTGCGGGTCCGCATTTGCGGAGGTGGAGGCTCAAAGGCGCCTCACACGCAGTTAAAAACACACACACGCACGACTTAGAAAAAAAAACGACCTCTGAACCAACCTTAACGTAACAAACACCCACAAGCACGAAAAATACGATCATAACGGCCGAACCGCGCACACCTATAAACAGTCAAAACACACCAAATACTCACAAAAAATACATAAAAAGCTTACCCATAGCAAGGGGGGGGGCCCCATGAGCACTTCATTAACCCCCTCACTCATGGGGGTCAATATAGACCCCAATAAGTGCTTCATAAACCCTGTCATTAATGGGGGTCAATACAAACCCCCATAAACCCCTAATTAACCCTGTCTTTCATGGGGGTCAATATAGGCCCCCCATAAGCCCTTCATTAACCCTGTCACTCATGGGGGTAAATACAGACCCCCATAAGCCCTTCATTAACCCTGTCACTCATGGGGGTCAATACAGACCCCCATAAGCCCTTCATTAACCCTGTCACTCATGGGGGTCAATATAGACCCCCAAAAGGCCCTTCATTAACCCTGTCACTCATGGGGGTCAATACAGACCCCTATAAGCACTTAATTCACCCCCTCACTCATGGGGTTCAATACAGACCCCCATAAACCCCTAAATAACCCTGTCACTCATGGGGGTCAATATAGACCCCCATAAGCCCTACATTAACCTTGTCACTCATGGGGGTCAATAGAGACCCCCATAAGCACTTAATTAACCCCTTCACTCATGGGGGTCAATACAGCCCCCCATAAGCCCTTAATTAACCCCCTCACTCATGGGGGTCAATACATACCCCCATAAACTGCTAATTAACCCTGTTACTCATGGGAGTCCATACAGACACTCATAAGCCTCTATTTAACCCCATCAGTCCCATAAGGGTATATTAAGACCATTATGGGCCTGTTACAACCCAACATTAACCACATAAGTGCCATGACGACTAACCTATTAACACCTACACTACCTACACTACCTACATACCCCCTAATACCCCCACCAATCTAATTACAGAAAATAAAAAAAGCCTAAAGTTTCCCTAGGTGCCTGATCTGAATGGACATCTGCAAAGGTAAGTGGTCTTAATTATTTTATTTTAGCTTAGAATTTGATTATTTTCTATATAGATAGCATTTATTGTATGTTAGCTAGGGGTATGTGTTTTATATAGATAGCATAGCATGTATTGTATATTAGATTGTGGTATTTATTTAGATAGATTGTGTGATGTATATCATATAGATAGCATGTATATTAGATTATGGTATTTATTTAGATAGATTGGGGGATGTATATTAGATAGATAGGATGTATTGTATTCTAGATAGGGGTGTATTGTATTGTATGTATTATATTGTATGTATTGTATGTATTATATGTATTTCCTTTTCAGGTGTGTATTTTTTTTCTGTAATGGTAGTGGGTGGGGGTTGTAATGTATTTTTTTATTTTCTGTAATGTTCCTTTTTTTATTTTTTTGTGACTTAGGTTTTGTTTTTTTCTGTAATGTACATTTTTGATTTTTGGGGATTTTAGGTTTTTTTATTTTATGCAATGTAGATTTTTGATGACTTTAGTTTTTTTGATTTCTGTAATTGCAGTGGTGGGGAGGGGGTTATTGGGGGCTAGGTAGGTAGGTAGTGTAGGTGTTAACAGGTTAGTGTAGAGGGTGTTTAGTTGATATTTCATGTTTTATTGGGGGGGTATAGTGCAGTGTAGTGTTTATACTTTGTGTCATGATGGTCCTTGAGGACCGTCATGGCACTTATGTGGTTAATGTTGGGTTGTAACAGGCCCATAATGGTCATAATATACCCTTATGGGACTGATGGGGTTAAATAGAGGCTTATGAGGGTCTGGATAGACCCCCATAAGTGACCGGGTTAAAATGGTGTATTGCTTACACTTTGGGTCATGAGGGTCCTGGATGACCCTCGTGGCACTTATAGTGTTATTACATGCGCTCATTAGTGTGTTAAAGGGGTCTATATAGTTGAGGCACACAGTACACTCACATTATGTGACAAACAGCATTTCAACACTTTCTTCTATTGACCGTCATTTTTTGACTGGCAAGTCGCTAGTAATAATAAAAATAATAATAATAATGTGCAATGTCTCATACGAACCACCAGTGACCATCTCTCAGAAACATGCTGTTGAGATATGACGCCTGATAGGCTAGGACACTACACTGCACAACCAGCCCTACCGATTCTTACATAGTTACATAGTATTTAAAGTTGAAAAAAGACTTTCAGTCCATCAAGTTCAACCTTTTAATATCTCCTCTGATCTGCAATATGCGGATGAACTATTAATTCATTAGTTGTATAAAAGATAATAATAATCAATTTCCTCCTGATCCCAGACACCGGTGACCAGACTTCTCCTTGGATCAATACTTCCTCTCCAATTATCCATGATAACCCTAAATTCCCTTTTTAATTATAAATAAATCCAGTCCCCTTTTAAAGTTATCTATCGAATCCGCTGTCACCACCACCTCTGGTAGAGAATTCCACGGATTAACCACCCTTACTGTGAAGAACCCTTTTCTTTCTTTAAGGTGGAATCCTTTTACTTCTAACATCAAGCGATGTCCTCTAGTCAGTTGAAAACCTCTTGGCACAAAAAGCTCCCTTGACAAATCTTTGTACTGACCCTGGATGTATTTATATAAGGTAATCATATCTCCTCTTAGATGCCTTTTTTCTAGAGAAAATAAGTTTAATTTGGTTAGTCTTTCTTCATAACTTAGCCCCTCCATTCCCCTTATTAGTTTTGTTGCCCTTCTCTGTACCTTTTCCAGCTCTAAAATGTCCTTTTTATGAAGTGGTGCCCAAAAGTATACTCCATATTCTAAATAAGGGCTTACTAGAGATTTGTATAGTGGAAGAATTATATTTGCTTCCCTGGCTTCTATACCCCTCTTCATACATGCTAATATATTATTTGCCTTTGCAGCTGCTGCTTGGCTTTGAGCACTGTTAACTAGGTGGTTGTCCACAAGCACTCCCAAATCCCTTTCAATATCTGATACACCTAGATTTGCTCCATTAAGATTATAAATAGCATGGCTATTTTTCCTTCCCAGATGCATAACTTTACATTTATTCGTATTAAATCTCATCTGCCATTTAGATGCCCATTCCTCAATGTTATGTAAATCCCTTTGGAGGGAAAGCACATCACTATCTGATTTAATTATCTTGCACAACTTTGTCATCAGCGAAAATGGAGACACCACACTCCAATACTACCTCTAAGTCATGAATAAATATGTTAAAAAGTAGAGGACCTAATACTGAACCCTGAGGAACCCCACTTACCACATTAGTCCAATCGGAGTATGTTCCATTTACAACAATCCTTTGCTTCCTGTCTTTTAGCCAGCTCTCAATCCATGAGCAGATATTTACTGCAACTCCTGTATCTCTTAGTTTGCACAATAGTCTCCCATGTGGCACTGTATCAAAAGCCTTTGCAAAATCCAAGAAGACTACATCCACTGAGTTGCCTTGATCCAGGTTCCTACTAACCTCCTCATAGAAACTAATTAGATTTGTTTGACATGACCTATCCCTCATAAATCCATGTTGACTCCTACTTATAATCCTGTTCAAATATACATATTCTTGTATATTATCCCTTATTAACCCTTCTAAAAGCTTCCCCACTACAGAAGTGAGGCTCACTGGTCTATAATTCCTCAGATCTTGCTCCCTTTTTAAATATAGGTATCACATCAGCTTTTCTCCAGTCATCTGGTAGAGACCCTGTGTTGAGTGAATCTTGAAAAATTAAATATAATGGTTTGGCTATTACAGAACCCAGTTCCCTTAGTACCCTTGGATGTATTCCATCAGGACCCGGGGCTTTATTAACATTTATTTTTTTCAACCTCTTTTGGATTACTTCCTGTGTTAACCAATTATTTGGCAAAGGTAGAGTAGCCCCACTATGTTGCCGTGTCCCAACCACTGGTACCTCCCTTGTGTATACCGAAGAAAAGAACCTATTTAGCTCATCTGCCTTTTCCTGGTCACTAATTATCAGACGGCCTGTGTCACATTGTAATGTTCCTATAGCTTCCTTCCTGGCCTTCTTCCTATTAATATACTTAAAAAATATTTTAGGGTTAGTCTTACTCTCTTTTGCAATTAATTTTTCATTTTCTATTTTAGCCAGTCTAATCGCCGTTTTGCAAGCCTTGTTGATTTCCTAGTTCTCCTGTAAAGCAGTCTCTGTCCCCTTTCGTTTGTATAATTTAAATGCCTGTTTTTTACTCTGTATCTTGATCTTCAAATCATTGTTAAGCCACATTGGATGTGATTTACTCCTTTTACTTTTATTCCCACATGGTATATGCCGATGTGTATGTATATTTAGTAAGGATTTACATGTTGTCCATTTATGTTAAGTGTTTTTACCTGCCAGTTCTCTGTCCCAGTCTATACTTTGTATTGCTGACCTTAGACCGTTAAAAACTGCCTTTGTAAAATTAAGAGTTTTGGTTGGCCCCTTAAAATTTTGTTTTTTTAATTCGATCTCAAATGAGACTGTGTTGTGATCACTGTTTCCCAAAGGTTGCCCTATTCCAACATTTGATACTATATCAATATTATTTGTGATGACTAAATCTAAGATAGCTTCATTTCTAGTAGGCTCCTGTATAACCTGGGCCAGATAATGATCCCTGAGTGTACTCAAGAACCTGCTCCCCTTAGCTGAACTACTGGTTTCATTTATCCAGTTTATTTCAGGGTAATTAAAATCTCTTATTATTAGAACTTGACCATGCTTAGCGGCATTTCCAATCTGTAACAATAATTGTATTTCCTCACTTTCAGCTATATTTGGGGGTTTATAGCATAATCCTACTAATATTATTTTGGAATTTGCTGCTCCGCTGTTTAACTCTACCAAAAAACATTCAACTTTATCACTAGGTCCACCATAAATATCTTCTCTCACTATAGGCTTAAATTCAGGCTTAACATACAGACAAATCCCTCCTCCTTGTTTACCATTGCCTCTATCTTTCCTAAATAGGTTCTAATCATCCAGATTAACAGTCCAGTCATGAGATTCATCCCACCACGTTTCAGTAATGCCTATTAAATCCCATTTTTCATTAATTGCAAATAATTCTAACTCTCCCATTCTTCCTGGCAAGCTTCTGGCATTAGCAAGCATACTCCTTATGTTATGAGTCTGTAGTTCTGAAGTGCCTGCCACTGTACTTGAATTACTTAGTACAACCTACCTATTGACTATACTACCCCTCCCCCCATCTCCTCCCCTATGAGTTGTTAGTTCATCCCTTATACCCTCTACACTTTCTACCCTATTACTTATATCGTGTCCCTCCCCCCCCCCCCCCCCCCCCACCTACTAGTTTAAAAACTCCTCCAGCCTTTCTACCATCCTATCCCCTAGTACAAAAGCTCCCTCATCATTAAGGTGCAATCCATCCCTACTGTAGAGATTGTACCGAAGTGAGAAGTCAGCCCTGTGCTCTAAAAACCCAAACCCCTCCTTAGTGCACCACATCTTTAGCCACGCATTAACCTCCCTAAGCTCCTTCTGCCTTCCTGGGCTAGCACGTGGCACTAGTAGTATCTCAGAAAATACTACCTTGGAGGTCCTTGCCTTCAGCTTATTACCTAGTTCTCTAAAATCATTCTTTAGGACACTCCATCTTCCACTAACTTTGTCATTGATACCAATATGTACCAAGACCGCTGGTTCATTTCCAGCCCCTCCCAATAATTTGTCTACCCGATCCACAACATGACAAACCCGAGCACCCGGGAGACAGCAAACTGTTCGATTGCTGGGATCTGGGTGACAAATCACCTTCCTAATAATATAGTCCCCTACAACCAAAACCTGTCTGTTGCTCGGCCTATTCTGCCCTCCCTCTCCTCCAGTAGAGCTGTTCTCCTGGCTGTTAGAGGGAACAGCTCTATCTGGCATTGCCATTCCTGATTGGGCACTCCATGAGTTTCACTCAATTTGGCAAATCTGTTGGTGTTTGCCATTTCAGAACTGGCCTGCCTCCTCCTGTTCCCCCTGCTTCCCCTTGTAACTGTAACCCAGCTACCTCCCTGGACATCCTCACTAGCCCCAGCTACACCCTCCATGCTAGGCACAGCTAAACTGTGCTCAGTGAACACCAACCCCTTTCCAGTGGAGCAATATCACTAAGTGCTGCAATTCTCCTCTCCAGTTCTCCAATTTGAGCTTCCAGAGAGGCAACATGCTCACACCTGTCACAGAGGTATGGACCCTGGATCATCTGTTCCAGTATTGCATACACTCGACAGGATGTACACTGAATAAGGTTGCCACTGGACTGACTCATATTATTATTATTGTCTACAAAATTTCAGTGGGAAAAATAAAGAATATAAAATAATATATTTATATAAAGTTTTCCGCCTTTGCACTATAAATCTGCCCTCCCTTTTCTTTGAAGTCCCTCCTTTTATTTAAACTCCTAGGTTTTTACTAGAATTGCACTTGATACTGAAAATGTTCGCCCCTTCTCCCGTTTATACTAACTTCTGCCTTCTTACCTGGACAGAATTAGTGCACTCTGCAATTTATCAGCCTTAACTTGTAAGGAAAATCCACTTGTCTGATTATGATCTTAGGCAGTAAAAACAAAGCTCTTCTTAATAAAGTAAAGTACATAACAGTAAATAGATATACAGAGATATTATATGCCTAGTAACATCCAGGAACTTTCCATATGCCTTTAATACTATACACATGAACACACTGATATAAGCCAGAACTACTCTTTAATTCATTCCTGTGCAAATTCTTCCTCTCATTTAAAGTGCTACTATTAAACCCTAGCTAAAAGAGCTTGATATTTTAATGATGTATTGACCATTAGATTCATGATTTGTGTTGAATATTAAATTCACTTTCAAAGGGTAGAGTTCAACTGATTGTCTCCACACTAATAAGGTCATCTTGGGGGAGGAGGGGTTACTAAACCATAACCCATGCACTCGTAAGTAGCATTTCAGAGCATGATCATGATCAATTAAGCAAGGCCGTAACTACCGATTTAGAAACAGCCAATAGTATGACGCCGCCATCATGACATCCGTAAAACATGGAAGTTAAAAGTCAACCAAGTCGCAATCCTGCAATGTACAAAATAATAAAAATGAATGACGATACTGTACTAGTCCATGTGGGCGGCCTGATATGTATTAATTCATCGATTCCCGAGATTGAGATAAAACAGAAATGAAACATTAAAAAAATATTTTTTATTGGAGATTTGCAAGCTTGAGACTGTTGTGCAATTAATTGTAATGTGTTTCATTATTACCCCGTCTTTTAAAGTGCAGTATTGCGTTTTTATTTGCGTCTACAGTGCTACGGACAGGGTTTAACCCCTTTGCGAGTCCTATCTAGTTTTTGTATGATTTTCTTCTACAATTGCCATTTACAGGTGTGAAAACATTTGCGGGCTTGAGGAATTGTAGCAATTGAATAGCGATTTGTGATTGTAACATTTCCGGGCTTGAAAGATCAAAGGCTTAGATGGGTCGGAGTTATGATTTTGACAACCACAGGGATTTTGATCTTCTAACCCGCAAACCAATTGCGGGTAGCTAAAAGACACCAATGTAATAGCAAATTAGTTTACAGGCTCCATTACGAGCTCTTGTAACTACAATTTGCTCAATTGAATGGAGGCCTTTGTGCCTGTAAATTTAGCTCTTTCTGATAGACATAGGCACCTGCCCTTATTGCCTTATAGTGAACAGAAGCTGAGTCTGATCTTTGATAACAAGTTTAATATTGAAAATCACTTTTTTAAATAGTTGAATTTGAATTTTATTTATGATCAGTATCTAATTAAACCCCTTCTGGATCGCTACCTTATTGTGATGAAGGGGTTTGTGTACTTCAATAAAGCTGTGAGCTATATCATGTAGGGTCACACAAGATGGGCAGGTCATAGCAGAAAGGTCAGACAAATTGCAGTCAACTTGAAATGGAACTGGCAACCCACTCCAGTATCTTTGCCATGAAAACCTTATGGATGAGCACAACCAGACACACATGATTTTCCCGGCGTGATGCGGTCCATAGGGTCAAGTAAAGTCGGACATGAAGTAACAACTGAAAATCAACAACAACAAAATTAAAACATCTCGGTCCTGTTGTTAGATCAATACAGTTGGAGTTTTATTCCTTCAAACCTACCCCCATGTCACAACCCTTAAAGGGTCACTATGCTAGAAATAAAATAGGTATCTAGGAGTCAATATTTCTCCTGACTGGAATGATCTTTATCAATCTAATTACCCCTCTATTTATAAAGAAATAGTAACTGCGTCCATATGGTCACTACCATATGGCGTGCTGCATCCAAATGGTCACCGTGAGTCAGACATGACTGAAGGACTAAACAAAAACAACTAATGGAACATAATGACACTCCCTGAGAAAATAAAAGGTAGGAGAAGCTGGTAAAAGAAAATAAATATCTGCAGAAATGATTAATTGGGTATAAAAGAAAAATGTTTGTGCTTATCTTTTTATTTGAAAAAAACAAAAAACGAAAACTAAGTCAGAGGTGCTCATCATAGAATGAACCAACCTTAATAGGTTAGTTCTATGGCCATGATAATCCACTCAGAGCATCCTCTTTTAGCCACTTGTGCCCTTCACAGGGAGAAATATCCTGTAGTATATCAGTCTGGTCTCACTCACTAGAGTGATCCAGCCCCAAAATACCAGGCAATTCTACCCTGAACAGGAGAAACAGCAAACCCCAGACGCGTTTCAGCCCTTATGGGCCTCGTCAGTGAGGTGCAGCTGAACTCCCTAAGGCACTTTCTTTCTTTATCTTTTTATTTGGCCACATTGGTGCTTTGAGTGGATTAATTTATAAATCCGATCATGGAAAAAGCTTTCAGACATACAGCCTTATTAAATTGCAATTCGGCCAATTGAATAAGGCTCTATATAAGCACATAGCATATTTTTTTCCAGAAGTTTTTAGTTACTGATCTTCTATCCAAAAGCAAGGTCTTCACTAACTAAAAATGTTGGTAAAAAAAAAAAGCTCTGTGCTTATATAGAGCCCTATTCAATTGACCGAATTGCAATTTAATAAGGCTGTATATCTATACATAATGGTTATGCCTATATTAATTTGTTATTAGGTGGAAGTGTGTAGTTTTCATTAATGTATAATTATTATATCAGCAGTTTCTGGTTTGTTATACAAAGTATCATCTTATTATTATTGTTACTCTTCATTACAAACCTCCAGCGTTCTCCGTAGCTCTATTTACAAATAAGAATAAAGTATATTGGGTACAAATAGCAAATAAACCAATTCTAATGTAAGTATAGGAATAACATAACACAGATACAAGATGAGTGGTCAGCAGACAGCTTGGTGGTCCCTAGTCCAAAGAGCTTACACTCTTGTCATTGTATTGTTTCCTGGCTCCGGAAACTCATTGCTCCATGTGTTTGTGGCCGGCGCTGTGATCTCTCCCACACATGATTTACTGTTCTTTCCTCCCACACATGAATGGGACCCCTCTCATCTATTTAATTGTACCCACAGGGTTCGTGCCCAGCCGGAGCGTGCATTGTCTCAGCAAGATTTTAATGGGATCAGACACTGAGACAACTTCATTACAAGATCATCTAAGCTTGATCTTATCTGCATTACAAAAGAGTCGCTCTGTGTAACAAGTCTTTGAGTATCTGGCTACGACAGGAGGTAATAAATACTGCGCTGCGGCAGTATACAGATATTATGATGTCACTGGAGCGCCTTCGATTTTCGAGACACATCATCTCTTTCGCACATGAATTCCATTTAAAGGGCCACTGAACTCATCATGTGAATAATCCACATTTTTTTTAATTACACTTATAAGAGCTAAGACGATCTTACGTCTTAAATAATTGTTTACACACAGTCTATTCTGCCCACTGGCTGTAGAGTAATTAGCACAATGCTGAGTGTGTTGCATGAGGTGCATGAGCTCTATGTGAGAAGGCTGTGATTGACATCCTGTGGGCTCATGTTATACTGCACTGACCAGTTAACCCATAGCATTCCGGTTTTAGGTGAGTACCATTATTCAATGCTTGCACAAATAGATGTGGTAAATGTGGATGTGGCTGTTGTGGAGTTACATTTCTTGTGTCTTGGGATCACTACACAGAGCACCACCCCCTCTTCCCCTGTGCTGCTATGCATAACTCAAATTCCTAAGTGGTAAGAGTATAGACATCTGAATTTTCTGCCGATATGAAAAAAAAAGAACCTGTTCCCTTCAAATCTACTTGTCAAGAAACATATACTCATAGACATCACTATTAAGACAATAACAGAAATCGCCAGGACTGAACCCAATATCATAAACAGGTAATACATTCAAAATATGTTTATATCTTTATTAAAAGTTTTAGACAATTATCAGTACTTGCTGTGACAAAAAAAAGTAGGCCTGCATTGTCCCTTTAACATAAAAGGTTTCTGTTTTTTATGCATTAATAAAGAATGATTTTAATGGACCATTGAAACGTCATATTTATAGTGTGCTCTTTTGAGCAACGTGATTTGATGCAGGATAAAATGGATTTGAACTATCATATTCATTGTTACTTCAATATGGCCGACAATTGTAGTAATGGGAGGGACCTTGAATACAGATACAATTCTGCTCTATTACCTTAATGCTGCAAGATGATTAAATGGAAGTGCAACTCCAAGTTGAATCATTCTCAGATTCCAGGCAGCGAAGACAGCTCTAAAGTTCTAATATGGAAGCCACTAGATACATGCAGAGTGGGATTATCTAAACATACTTTTATACTCATATACTCGAAAACTCACCACTCCAAATAAAATGTTTGTAAAGTAAAAACGGACTTACTGTATACTGCCATGCACTCATTATGTACTTGACATTCATGGCTACTCCAATCTTAATTTTATTTATATATATATATATATATATATATATATATATATATATATATATATATATATATATATATACACTGTATAAAAAAAAAACAATATATATATATATATATATATATATATATATATATATATATATATATAAATATATATATATATATAAATAAATTAATACATGTGTACATATATATATATATATATATATATATATATATATATATATTATCATTTGTTTATAATGTGCCGACATACTCTGTAGCTCTGTACATAATATAAGTTCAGACAAAGGTAAATACAAATGAACACATAGCAAAGCAAGGAGGGCCCTGTCTTTGAGCTAGGAATCCAGTGTCCATGGTGTTTCCCCAAAGCACCCTGCAGGATTGAAACTCGCAGACTTACAACCTAAAGGTATTGTGTGTGGTACAGGAGGGAGAGAGAGGTGCTGAGCGTGTTAGGGTGGAAGGTGATACGCTTGTTTAAAGAGATGCGCTTTTAGTGAGGTTTTGAATGCTTTGAGGCAGGAGGATAATCTGGTGGAGAGAGGCAAGGAGTTCCACAAGAAAAGTCCTGAAGGCGAGAATGAGAGGAGGTGACAAGAGTTGTAGAAAGAAGAAGGAAGAAAGAAGATGGAAGAATGAAGAAGGTGGTTGGGGGAATACAGTATTTGGAGATGAGAGAAGATGTAAGGGGGTGCGCTATTGTTGAGGGCTTTGTAAGTTAGGGTCATGATTTAAAATGTTATTCTGGAGGCTAAGGGAAGCCAGTGGAGTGATTGACAGAGAGGTGATGCCGACACTGAACGTTGTGTACGGAAGATGAGTCTAGCAGAGGCATTCATAATGGATTGAAGTGGAGACAGTCGGGTGGTGGGTAGGCCAAAAAGAAGCGAGTTACGATAGTCAAGTTGAGTGATGATGAGAGAGTGTATAAGGATTTTAGTTGTGTCTTGTGTAAGAAAGTGACAAATTCTGGAGATATTTTTTAGATGGAGAAGACAAGATTTTGTTAGTGACGGTATGGAAGGGATGAAAGACAGGTCAGGGTCCAGTAGAACCCCAAGACAACGGGCTTGGGAGGTGGGGGTGATGATGTCATTGTTGACATTGAGAGAGATGTGAGGAATTGATGCTGTGGTAGAGGGAGGGAAGATTAGGAGTTCAGTCTTAGACATGTTGAGTTTGAGATGGTGGGTGGACATCCAAGAGGATATCCTAGAGGCAGTTGGAGACGTGTATTAGAAGAGAGGGGGTAGATCTGGTTCTGAGAGGTAGATTTGTGTGTCATCTGCATAGAGATGATACTGAAGCCCCAAATAGTTTATTAGGGTACAAAGTGAGAATGTGTAGATGGAGAAGAGGAGGAGGCCTAGGACTGATCCTTGGGGTACGCCAACAGACAGGGGTGAGGAGAAGAAGAGGTGACGGAGAAGGAGATACTGAATGATCGATTTTGTAGGTATAATGAGAACCACGAGAGTGCAGTGTCTTGAATTCCTATGGAGGAGATGATATGGAGTAGAAGTTGATGGTCCACTGTGTCAAAGGCAGCAGAGAGATCTAGAAGAAGTAGAATGGAAAAGTGACCTTTTGACTTGGAGGAGAGCAGGTCATTGGTGACTTTACTGAGAACTGTCTCAGTGGAATGTTGGGGTCGGAAGCCAGATTGGAAGGTGTCAAGAAGGGAGTTAGAAGAAATAAAGCTGGTAAGGCGGTTTTAGACGAGCTGCTCCAACAGTTTGGAAGCCAGGGGAAGCAGAGAGATAGGGCGGTAATTAGATGCGATGTCAGAGTCAGATGAGGGCTTTTTGAGGGTGGGTGTAATTATGGCATGTTTTAGAGAAGATGGAAACGTGCCAGTATTTAGGGAGAGGTTGAAGAGGTGTGTGAGAGCTGGGATTAGAGCGGTAGAGAGGGGAGGGATGAGCTGAGATGGAATAGGATCTAGAGGACAGGTAGTGAGGCGAGTGGATGATAACAGGCTCGAGACTTCCTCTGTAGCCGGGTCAAAGCAGTCCATGGTGGCTCTGGGATTGGGGAAGGGAGAAGACTGGGTGTTGTTGGTTAGTTGAGAGGGTGGAGTGTGTGAGCCACTATGAGATGAGAGTTCATTCGAATGTTCATTCGAAGTCTTCAGCTGTGAGAGAGGAAGGGATGGGAGGAGGTGGTGGGCGGAGGAGAGTTTTGAAAGTGGCGAACAGACGCTATATATATATATATATGTACTGTATGTAAATATAAATATATATCACATATATAGTTGTGAGCAGGCGGGTTGTTGCTAATGCTGCGGGCTCGCAAAGCAAGGGCCTCAGTTGCTGCGGCCTCGTGAAGCGAGCCCGCAGCAACTGCGGACCTCGCAAAATTTACAGACTTACGAGAAAGAAATACGAGACGCGGGACATACAAAAAAAAACCATTAAGACCTGGAAAAAATACGACCTTACCGCCCGAAAACCGCACACATGAAAACATTAAAAACACAATAAATACACACAACAAATACATAAAAATCTTACCTACAGCAAGGGGGGGGGCACCCAGGACCTCGAAAACTGAAGTTACACCTTAATTTAACTCCAAATAAAAGAGTTTACACCCGAAAATCCCTGAAAAAATCTCTGCCTAAAAAAATGAAAACAAGGCTACAGGACTCTAAAGACGCAAAACACCACCAAACACCTACGGATTTTCATAAGAAGACATCCAAGAACAAGAACGCCAAATCAGCCACAGACGTGTAGCACACTTTAGGCGCCATTTTACAACACTAACTTACACAATGCGGAAGTACACAGCTACCCTAACGGATTTTCCTCGCACACGCACACTATTTACACTACACACTGCACACATTACTGACACTTACACAGCAGCTCCACAACACTCAAAACACACATTGTATGCTGCAGCAACATGAAAACAGATTGCCAGCTCTTCTGCACAATGCTTCATGCATATATTACTTCAAAAAAGGTAAAGTATATTGATGTATTATTTTATTAATTATTTCATTAGCATTAGCAAAAAAAAACAATGCTCATAGCACACAAACAACCAACAACCTCGCAATGAGCGCCGAAGGCGCTCATCGCGAGGCTTGCAATGAGCGCCGAAGCATCTTGGAACACCAACAAAATTTACCACCCTTACAATCCTATTGCCGTAATTTTTTGACGGGCAAGTCGCTAGTATATATATATATATATATATACACGAGAACACAGTATATTGCAAACATTTATTGCAACTTCCTTCATTTAAGGACCAGTCATTCAAGAAAAACAGCACTTATTTGTGATCTCACAAACTAATACCATTAGCAGCTGTGTAAGCTATGAGCATATAATCATTTTAGAGACAGTGTGAGGCTTATTAATTTATATGTATAGGTGCCATCTTTTTTCCTTGCAGTGGAAGGTGGAAGGAAGAAGCAGACAGAGGCACCTACCCCTTCCCCAGGACATGAACAAAAGGAGTCAGCTTGCAGCAATAAATGCAAGCTTTGCTCATGCAGAAATGTGTAATATTTCCAGGTGTTTTCAGACACAATTTGCTTTATGATTCTCTCTTTTGAATAAAGCTTCCAAACATATATATTTTTGGAGAGCGTAGTTTCTGGCACTGATTGTGAGGTCTGTACACAGCTGTACCATTCCTTCCCATTTTGCTTTGCTGCGTCCCTATAATAACTTGTAATTATTGCTTTACCTTATCTTTGCACACAACCTTACCTCCTCCGTCTAGTATATTACAAACCATCAGCACAAGTTGTGCATTAACCTAATGAGTTTATCTAATGAAAATAAATTTCAAGGGGCGACCTCTGTGGAGTTTTAATGAATTTGTAGGAACATCTATATGGATTTATTGTGTGCGCCTCTAACACAATTGGATTATTATTACGTTTATAAACAGATTTCTTTTAAAGCTGAAATGCAGAAAAATGTGCTTGTTACAATAACATTTCTATTCTTTTTTCTTTGATTAAATTGAAACATTGTGTATAAAATACTGAGTGATGCTATTGATATCAGTGAGAGGGTGGAGGATTTAAGGGTAATCTCTTCTACGGAAAAGGCAGTGCTGTGTTTATGAATGAATGAGAACTAATATAAAATTGAAATTTCACTAAGGGCAACTGAACTCACTGTAAGTGCTCTTTGTGGTGTAAAAAGCACAAGATTATATGTTAAAATTATCTATGTCTTAACTACACTAATACCAACTAAAAAATCTAAAGTTTGTTTACATACAGTCTATTCTGTGCACTAGCTCTTGCATGAGTAATAACAGATTACTGAGTGCAGTGCCCACAGTGTGAGTCTCTAGAGGGGAAGTGATTGATAGTACAGCTTTCCCCTGTTAACCCATAGCTTTCCTGATTTAGGCGAGTACCAGTATTCCATGCCTGCATAAATAGATGTGGAAAGGGTCAAATTTAACTTGAATGGGAGACACAACCCGGCAACCTGATTGGTTGCAGTAATAAAGAAGACATTGAGAAAACTGCGGGCAGTCTGTTACACATGTAAACACAGATTTGATTAATTGTATTTGGTTTCTCAGTAAAAAATGCATGTATTTCAAAAATTCAATCTTTACAGTGATGTGGCCCAAATTGTGCTGAATTAAGTGGCACTTTAAATATCATTAAAACAAAATAATTTAAAATGTTTGTGTTTTGTTTTATCTTGTGTTAACTATACTATAAAATGTAAGTTTAATATCACTTCCCTGAGAGAACAAATATAGGGTGTTGCAGAAGAGGTATTCTCTTTCTCTTTAATTCACACATTTCACTCATACATGGTACACCCCTTGCCCCCAAAACAAAGTTGTTTATAAATAATATTAAGATATACTGTACGTTATTGGGGTAATTTATTTTGAGGTAAAATGTTTTCACATACACAAAGTTTGTCAGTTTTTGACAAATGAATAAAGAGATTTATAGCAATACCAGTTAAAATAGCCAATCCACCTCCCTCCTATTGGGCTTTGGTAGTATCACCTGTTCCTTTCTTTGGCAAGGAGCAAGTACTGAGTATTACCCTGTTCTTCTCTCCCTACCTTTTTGTTTTTCTCTTTTCCTTGTCAGTCTCTTTCTCTCCCTTGTTCTTAAATCCAAGCGTGTTTACTTGTCAGGCCTATGCTACAAAACTGATTGTTCTTATTCATAATCTGATATTAAGCATGCGTTATCTACTCTGACCGGAAGTATAAAACTTTGTTGTATACATAATTTTACCCTAAGGGAAAGTAAAGCATAAGCTTTCTAGCAATTGGTGAATAGTCAGACTGGATGGACCAACTACTTTTTATCTGCTTCCAAAATCTATGTCACTGGTGCCACCTGCCCAAAAAAAGTTTTATTATTATTATTATTATTAATATTATTATTATTATTATTATTATTATTAATATTACTAGGGTCTTAAAGCTTTTTCTACTCTGAGGACCTTTGGCGCTCATTGCGAGCCGCTCCTCTTGTTTACTTTTGTTCCTCTGAGCGCCTTTGGCTCTCATCACAAAGACAGATATATACAGTATGTCTATTTTTTTTCAATAATAATTAATTCATTTTTTACGTAATAAATTAATATACTTTACATCTTTGTAACTGATATATCCAGCAATGAATAGCCTGAAGAGCTAACAATCTCTTTTTATTTTCCTGCAGCATACAATGTACAGTTGGACTGTTGCTGCCCTGAGGAAAGAGTGTCATCAATGTCCCAACTGTGCATTAGAAATATGCTGCGTGGCGAAGGGAAAACTGTTAGTTAGTGTAAAGCTCCATTTTAGATTTGTAATGTTATTAGTTGCAAGTTAGTGTTGTAAAATGGCGTTGTTTGTCTATGTGCTACACGAGTCGCAAGCATTTTCCGTGCTTCCTAACTGTGTATTTTTGTACCTTGTATGTCCCTGGCAAAAGTCGTATGTACCTGGCGTTTTTTTGCACATTTCGGGGTCGTGTAGCCTCGTTTTAATTTTTTCAGACGCTATTTTTTTTCTCGCTTAGCGAATTTTCAATTTCCGAAATTCCGTGTATTCGAATTTAATTAGCGTGTAACCTCACTGGCAGATGTCTTGGCTGAGCCCCCATGCTGTGTGTGATTATTTTTTAATGTTTTGTCTGTATTTTGTATTGTTTTTGTTGTTTTTGAATGTACGCATTTCAGCCGTTAACTTCGTATTTTATATATTTTTAATAATTTTAGTATAAGTTCCGCGGATCGTAATTAAAAGTCGTACATCCTTGTCAGTGTTTTCTGCGCTTCGGGGCTGTATTGCCTCGTTTTCATTTTTTTCTGCCGCCAATTTTTTTTGCGATGGACGCATGACAATGACTTGCAGTTTGACAACTATTATATGTGATTATTATTATTACACTCTATAAACAGATACTTGAGAAACTTCAATTCAGGTACGACAATGATTATTTTACATGAAAAAAATACCAAAAGAAAACATTTACCTTGAAGTTAGCAAAATGTCTTGTAATTTCTGAAAATTAGGGTTAACACCCCTTCCAAACCCAGGCAAATTAGCATTAACTTCATAATAATGAAATAATGTTTTGGCCGATTGGGTTAGCTGTAACATTTGATTTAAACTCTGGGGTTACTGTTTGTGCTGCAAAGCAGCCTGGGATAAGTAGTGTGTCATTATGTTAGGTGCTATGGCAGCAGCACAGGACAGACAGGAAGCAGCAGGGAGTCATATTCCAGCAGTGACTTGAAGCTGACATCAGTGCTCTCCTATTGGCAGAGGAAGAAACATGTGTATAATGGGGTAAAATTAATCCCCTAATGCCGCATGCTGATTGGATGGGGGTTCAGGGGCCTATGTAGACAATCCTGAGGGTGTCAACATAATCATTAGAGGAATTTTTAGATAATAAAAATAAAATGTTTTATGAGATGTGCTGCATACATATAGGCTGCGTTTTGACTATAGAGTGCAGAAATGTATTAATCCATGAAACTTGGATATGCCTTTAAGTAATGTCTGAACAGGTGCTTCTAATAAAACTGCTCCCAGAGTTAACTCTTTCACACCTACTAGAGAAAGAGCTTTGTAAAGTCTGTTGTTCTGTCAAAGTATATATATTATTATTATTCCTTTATTTGTAATGCACCAACATATTCTGTAGGGGTACGTTCAAGTAAAAAAAAATATATATATTAACACATTGCGAAGAATGGAGGGCCCTGTCTTTGAGCTTAAAATCAAAAGTACTCAGTGCTTTCCACAGGTAGATAAGTCTAGTGGACACTTCATTATGGTTTGGAGGGAGACAGGTGATGGGGAGACCAGCAGGGAGAGAGTTGCAGTAGTTGAGCGGAGACATGATGATATAGTGGATTAGAATATTAGTTATGTCTTGTGTAAGACAGTGACATATTCTGGAGATGTTTTTTTAGGTTAAAAAGACAAGATGTTGTGAGTGATTGTATATGAGGGTTGAAAGAGAGGGCAGGATCCAGTTGAATGGGACTGGGAGGTGAAAGTGATGACGGCGTTGTCGACAGTGAGATATATATGTGGAGTGGAAGCTGTGGTAGACGGTGGGAAGATTAGGAGCTCAGTCTGAGATGTTAAGTTTGAGATGGTGGGCAGATATCCAGGAGGATGTGCTAGAGAGGCAGCTAGCCACTTGTGATAGAAGAGAGGGAAATAGATCTGGTGCTGAGAGGTAGATTTGAGTGTCATCATCATATAAATGATACTGAAATCCAAAAGTTTTTATTAGGGTACCAAGGGAGGAAATATAGATGCAGAAAAAGGGGGGGGGGTTCACCTTCTGATATAGGTATGGCATGGGGAAAGGAGCAGCAGTAACTGAGGCATGGGGTGTACACAATACCAAGGGGCCTATAGCAGCATAAAGTAAAAACTTGCTACCCAAGGTTAACCAGGAACAGATCAAGGTAACAATGAATAGTCAGGAGCTCACAGGATACAGTCAACAGGACAGGGATACTTGGGAGTTGCAGGCATATTTTGAGAAGGAGCTAATTAGGCTAATTGACAACTCACATGTAAAAGGTGCATGGCCCCTTTAAATGCTGGGTTTTGGCATGCATGTGGCTAAAATAATTGTAAACCAGTACCATGATGGGATAAAAGTGAATGATGTGGCCAGAGGTCCCAGACTTAGCCAGAGGGTCCCTGCCACACAGGCATTATACATTACTTTGTGTATGTGTCAAACTGCAGCCCACTGAGGACCACATGCAGTGTCCAGTCACAGCCCCATGAAGTTGACCCCCTACAAACAGCACAAACAATGAAACCCATGTTATTATTTAGTTTGTCGTTTGTGCTGCTTTTATTTCTGACATATAGCACCTTGTTTTTTAGGGGGACATGACCTTGCTATCCCCCCCCCCCCCAGAAGGTCATACAGAAACTGACCCATCCTCATTTGTTAGTGCTACATTTGTGCAAGATTGACGAAGGTAGCGTTTGTGCTGCATATATACACAAAAGTGAAAGCAACACAAACAAGATTGGTTCAATTCCCTTATAAATTGGGGGTGATGGCTGACAATATTATGAACCCCAAAAAAGTATTGGAAACAAAAGCAGCTCTAACAAATGAGGTGGGTTTCATCATTCATCGGGAGTTTCCAGATATATCCTTATTAGGGTAGACTAAAATAAGTATTAATCATGCTGCAGGTTTGGTTAGCAGAGGGATTACAATTCCCTTATTTAGCTACATAATCTTTGTAAATGTTTAAAATGTGCTCTTTTACAAACAAGTTATAATATTTTTGTGCACTAATTTTGTCCAGGTGAGTAGGCAGAAGCTAATATAAACAGGGGAAGGGGCAAACTTGTGAGCTTTTAGTATAAATGCTTTTAGTATAAATGCAGTTCTAGTATAAGTGTAGGAGTTTAAATAAAAGGAGGGACTTCAAAGAAAGGAAGGCAATCCTATAGTGCAGAATAGGGAAGAAAAACTTTTTTTTTTTTTTTTTTTTTAATAAAGCTTTACACAAATATTATTTTGTATTATTGTTTATTTTTCCCACTGAATTTTTATAGACTATAATTATAATTATAATTGGAGTCAGTCCAGTGGCAACCTCACTCAGTGTACATCCTGCCACATGTATGAACTACTGGAACAACTGATCCAGGGTCCATACCAACATGATTTGTCACCCAGATCCCAGCAAGCGAACAGTTTGCTGTCTCCCGGGTGCTCGGGTTCTGTTGTGGATCGGGTAGATAAATTATTGGGAGGGTCTGGAAATGAACCGGCGGCTTGGTAAATATTGGTACCAATGACAAATTTAGTGGAAGATGGAGTGTCCTAAAGAAGGATTTTAGAGAACTGGGTAAGAAGCTTAAGGCAAGGACCTCCAAGGTAGTATTTTCTGAGATACTACCTGTGCCACGTGCTAGCCCAGGGAGGAAGAAGCGAGAGCGCGGGCCTCGCGAAGCGAGGGCACTGTGCCAGGTTCTCAGTTGCTGGCATGGAGCGCCGCAGGCGAAGCGAGGGCCTCAGTTGCTGGCTTGGAGCGCCGCAGGCGCTCCATGCCAGCACCTGAGGACCTCGCAAAGCGAGGTCTTCAGTTGCAGCAACTGCGACCCTTGCAAAATTTCAAAAAAAGTTTACGTCGCAACACATTACGACACTCGCAAACAACATACGACACACGTTCACACACATTACGACACTCGCAAACAACATACGACACACGTTCACACACATTACGGCCTCGCAACACTCGGACGCAACTCGCGAACATTACAAAATTAAAAACACAATACATACACACAGCACATATATAAAAACCTTACCTACACAAACAGGAAGCACCCAGGACCTCAAAAATGCAACTTACAACTTAATTGCACTCAAAATAAAAGACTTTAGACGCTAAATAGTTTGTTAAGCGACACAAAAAATGGCCGACGAATAAAACGAAAACGAGGCTACACACGCAAACACCATACGAGACACGTTACCACACATTACGACTTCGCAAACATCGGACGCAACACGCCGACATACAAACATTTAAAACTTAAGAAATACACACAACAAACACATAAAAAGCTTACCTACAGCAAGAGGAACCAGCCAGCACCTCAAAAAAAAAAGTTACACCTACATTTAAATCAAAATAAAACACTTTAGACACTAATACAATCGCTAAGCGAGAGAAAAAATGGCCGACGAACAAAACGAAAACGAGGCTTCAGACGTAACTACACTACACTTACTCGCAATAATGAAACACATACTATGCGGAACGTATCACAATCATATTAAACACCATTTTGAACAGTAATACGCAGAAAATGGCGGATGGAACGCAAATTGTAAGCTGGAACGCAAATAACGCATGCGTATTGCGTTCTAACGGTCTCACTTTCCAGAACTTTCTACAAGTTTATAAATACTGCCTATTTCAAACAAAAAAATACATTTCTCCTCAGGTGATCAACGGAGTGACTTCTGAGATAACTGCTGCTTTTACTTGAGAAGACAATTCTTTACTAATTTACTACTTTGCATTGTGCAAATTACAACTGAGAGGTAAGCTATAATATATTACATTTTATTATCAGGACAGGTCAAACAAATAAATAAAAAAAATAGCATTTATGTAGTGACATATATGGCACATTTATGTGTATAGGCTCAAAAAAAAAATACGGTTCATTTAACAAAACAACAAAAAAACATAATTCAATATTAAACAGAGGTTTATGTATAGTGACATGTGACACGCACATATATGTCTATAATGTATAGTGACATCTGACACGCACATATATGTCTATAATGTATAGTGACATCTGACACGCACATATATGTATAGAATGTATAGTGACATGTGACACGCACATTTATGTGTATTGCCCCTGCATAGTGACATGTGACACGGACATATATGTGTATCATGTATATTGACATGTGACACACACATTTATGTGTACTGCCCCTTCATAGTGACATGTCACACGGACATATATCTGTATAATGTATAGTGACATGTGACACACACATTTATGTGTACTGCCCCTTCATAGTGACATGTGACACGGACATATATGTGTATAATGTATAGTGACATGTGATATGCACATTTATGTGTATTGCCACTGCAACAAAATTAGCTTAAAACAAAATCAGTAAACAACTACATTTAAATGACATTATATGTCATGTATTGTCACACGCACATATATGTGTATCATCTATAGTTACATCTCACACACACACATTTATGTGTGTTGGAAAAAAAATATATAAGGTTAATTTAACCATTTAAATATGAGTCATGTATACTGATATGTCACACGTACACAAAATAATTACATTAAACTATAGAATGTGCTTCATGTATGTGACATATGTGTGTAGCCCCCAACAAAAAATAAGGTTAATTGAAAAAAATTACACAACTATATTTCAATGACATTCATTTACTTCAATTCAATAGATCATATAAAGCTGAATCTTTTTATTTCTTTGAATATTCAAACAGACTCTGCATCAATAGCGTCTCTCAACAATTTGCACCGTGCACTGTGAAGCACAATCCCTTTTAAAGAACACCAACAAAGAAGAAGAGGTAAGATACAACAAGACATTACATGCTCAAAAGGCCAGGCTTTGCTAGATGAAAAATTATAAATATACAAATAACTATTTCACTTTCTTTTTCAAACAGACACTACAAGAAGACCGGCGGATTAAGATTGGCAGGAAGGGACCCTCTGTCATTCGACACTTCAATCAAGGTAAAGTATTAAGTATAAAAAAGAACCGAACCATGAGCCTTATTCAATTGCGACTTCCTCAATTGAATAGGGCTCTATATAAGCACATAACATATTTTTTATACAGAACTTTTTAGTTACTGAATTTCTAACCACAATCAAGGTTTTCAATAACTAAAAACTTTGCTCAATAAATATGTTATGTGCTTATATAGAGCCCTCTTCAATTGGCAAAATTGCAATTCAATGAGGACCTATATATCTTTAATGGCCAAGGGCCTCACTCAAATGTGATTTGCCCATGTCAATAGGGCTCTATATAAGCACAGAGCATATTTTTTTAAAGGAAATTTTTCTTTTGTGAACACAAGTTCACTAAATACAAAATTCCGTACAAAAATATGCTCTGTGCTGATATTGAGCTCTATTCCATTGGCCAAGAAACAATTGAATGAGGAGCTCACAATATAACAAATGCAGTAACCAAAGGCCCTCATTCAATTGCTATTTTGGACAATTAAATATGGCTATAAATAAGCACTTTTAGGCCCTTATTCTATTTTAACAAATATATGTGATGTGCTTATTTACAACCCTATTCAATTTTCAACATTGCAATTCAATGACGGCCTTAGAGTACTATTACATTGTAAAAAATGCAATTGAATGAGGGGCAAACTATGCAACATATGGTACACACAAAGGCCCTCATTCAATTGCAATTTGCCCAATTGAATAGGGCTCTAAATAACAACATAACAATTTTTTTAAAAGAAGTTTTTAGTTACTAAAAATATATCCAAAATAAAGTTTTTAAATGACTAAAAACGTATTTAAAAAAATATGCTATGTGCTTATTTAGGGCACAATTCAATTAGCCAAATCGCAATTGAATGAGACACAAACTGCTACACACAAAACAGAATTTCTTATTCAATGTTTAACAACCTATAAGCCTTACAAAGAAGCAAAAATAAGAATAACAAAAGTGTTGTGCACCTAATAGCATTGTACAAAAAATCACACAAACTCATAGGAAACTACATTAACATTCTTCTTTAATGTTTAACAACCTATAACCAGTACAATCAAGAATAAATAACTTTTGCACAAGTGGTGCGCACCAAACAGGATTGTCAAAAACTAACACAAACACATAGCAAACTACATTAATTATATTATTTCATGTTTCACTAACTATAAGCATCCCAATAAAGGTTAAATAAGTATACCACAAGTGGTGTGCACAAAACAGGATTGTACAAAAAATAACATAAACACATAGCAAAATAAATTTATATTCTTATTTAATATATCACAACCCACAAGCCTTACTAAGAACCTTCAATAAGAATAACAAAAGTTGTGGGATTGTACAGAAAGTAAAAAAAAAAAAAGATAGAAAGAAATAACCATAACTGATACAATACAGTCAAATTAATACATTTTTAAATTATTTAAAAGACATTTCACTCAAACAACATTTTCTATTTTATATTACAACAGATACTGCGTGAAGACAATCGGACGAGGACTTTTTCCACAGGACCATCGGACGAGGACGAGGACTAGACCAGCAGACGAGGAATTTCAACACAGGACCAGACCAGCAGACGAGGAATTTCAACACAGGACCAGACCATCGGACGAGGACTTTCACCAACGGACCACAACATCGGACGAGGGATATCGCCACAGGACCACAACATCGGACGAGGGCTATCGCCACAGGACCACACCATCGGACGAGGACTTCCAACAGAGGACCACACCATTGGACAACGATTTTGAACCGAGGACCAACAAACATTCGGATTTAAATCACACTTCAACCAAGGTAAAGTATAATAAGTACTAAAGTATAAAACTAAAGAAACTGCTTTCAGTTGCATCTGTGTCAACAGAAAAATAAAATAATTAATTTACTATCTCCATTATTTTATTTAAATTGCTACTATGCAATACATAGCTCAATAACCACATCACTTTTTTTTTAGCAAAGAAGTTTTGCAGTGGTAAATATCTATCCACAAACAACGTTTTTAATCAATAAAACCATTATTTTAAAAAAATATGTTACATGCTTATTTACAGCACTATTCCATTGGCCAAATTCTTAGCCAGTGAGGACAGGAATTATAAATGTAACTAAATATAAATTATACATTCTAAATATAAATGATACCTTAATGATTTGCCTTTTATTTCACCAATTGTGCACAAGAATCTGTAACAGGAATTACAAATTTAAATATACACAATTACATTTATTTTTTTTCCTTTACAGATTAATATGGCTGATAACGAGACCAAAGAAGAGAAGAAAAGACGTCAAACTAGAGAAAGACAAGAGAGATGGGCCGCCCAGCAGACACCGGAGGAGAAAGAAATTAGACGAGAAAAAGAACGCAAAAGACTTGCAAATAAAAGAATATCAGCTGCAAAAATGAAAGATACAACCAAAAAAAATAAAAAGATAATAAAGCATTTACAAACTGTTCCTAAAACATCAGATGACATTTTACAAGATACCAGTCAAGACAGACCAAAAAAAGCAACTACAAAAACAAAGCATTTACAAACTCTTACTAAAAACTTACAGGACATTTCAACCAAACAAGTACAACATATACCAAGAAAATCCACGAAAAAAACTAAACATTTAGAACCTGTTGTTGAAACATTTCATGACTTTTCATCTGATGAATATGAAAGTCAACATCCCATATGCTTTGCAAATTGTCCTTTACTGAAGTCTTTAGCAGTAGAGGTTCATAGTTGTGGGGACATGACTACTCAATGTCAATTTTGTGAGGCTTATTATTTTAAACAGGAGAGACCCCGAGATGGACAATTTATTAGTTGTTGTCAAAAAGGAAAGTTCAAACTTCCACAAAGGAAACAATTTCCAACCTATTTACAAAATATTATGACTGAACCTACTTTTCCAAATTACAAAAATTTTAAGACAAACATAAGATCCTACAATAGTGCCATATCATTTGCATCTATGGGGGCAACATTGGCTGCTAATGTACCAGGACATGGTCCTTACTGTTTTAAAGTCCAAGGACAAATTTATCATCGGACTTCACATTTACATCCAGAGGAAGGAGAGCAAAGAAAATTCGCTCAACTATATGTCCTAGATACAATGGAAGCTGTTGACCAACGTATGCAGATGGAAGAAAATAAAAAATGCTTACCCAGTGTTTTTATAGAGCTAAATAACATTATGGACAACAATCCCTACAGTAAAGCTTACAAAAAATTGGCAGAAGTAGAAAATGAACAACAACTTCATGCACAAAGACATCAATTACCCATGCCAAAGGTTAATATGGTGCTTAAAAGAGACAGACATACTGATAAACGTCGTTATAACTTGCCAACATCAAATGAGGTTGCAATGGTCTTTCAGAATGATGAAGGAGAACCACCATTTCAAAGAGACATTAGAGTATATCTTAGAAATAAGGACCAACCATTTATTAATATTAATATCTTAAGTCCAAATTTAGATCCAATGACATATCCCATCTTTTTCCCACACGGAGAAGCAGGTTGGCAACCAAAATTAACCCTTCCCAGTTACCCAAATGCTAAAGCCAGAATCCGAAATAATGTTTCTATGCTTGAATTTAAAGTTGCTCAAATTGCCATTAGAGATGAATTTAATCCAATTTTATGTGGTGGGAAACTAACACAACAATGGATTATTGATTCATATTTGCAAGTTGAGGCAAATAATTTAAACTTTATAAAATATCAACAAGATAAACTACGTGTAGAACAATATTGTGGACTCATGGACTATGTTGCTGACGTGGCTACAAGCAGAGACATGACAGCTGGCAAAGCCATCATTTTACCATCTTCCTTTCAAGGATCTCCTCGAAATATGAGAGAAAGATACAATGATGCTATGGCTATTGTGACAAAATTTGGAAAACCAGATTTATTTGTGACATTTACATGTAATCCACAATGGCCAGAAATTAATCAAAATCTACTTCTTGGACAAAGTGCTTCAGATCGACCAGATTTAGTAGCCAGAGTTTTTAAGATCAAATTAAATGAATTAATACGTGACTTCACTATAAATCAGTTATTTGGCAAATGTCTTGCTTATGTATATACCATTGAATTTCAAAAAAGAGGCCTTCCACATGCACATCTTCTCATAATACTTCAAGAGAAAGATAAATTAGATACTTCGGACAAAGTGGATGCAGTCATAGTTGCTGAACTACCAGATCCAGAACTATATGGTAGACTATATGAGATTGTTACTCATCGCATGATTCATGGACCCTGTGGAGACCTTAATCCACAATCACCATGTATGGAAAATAATCAATGTTCAAAAGATTTTCCAAAAGATTATAGAGACAAAACATATGCAAATTGTGATGGATATCCACTTTATAAAAGAAGAGAAGGAGATAGTGCCATTATTCGTGGAAAAAAAGTGGACAATAGATATGTAGTACCCTACAATCCACATTTACTCATGAAGTACAACGCCCACATCAACGTAGAAGCCTGCACTTCCATCAAATCCATTAAATATGTCTACAAATATATTTACAAAGGTTACGATGCAGCTACTGTAGTCGTCAAAAGTGCAGACAACCCTGAAAGTAGTGAGTTAGTACATGATGAACTTGCATCTCATGTAGATGCTCGCTATGTCAGTGCACCAGAAGCTATGTGGCGGCTTTTAAAATTTGAAATGCATGATAGATCACATGCAGTATATAGGTTAGCAGTACATTTGCCACAACGACATTTAGTCTATTTCCATGCTGGAAATGAAATAAATGCATTGGCCCAAAGTGAAGATCGTCACACTACACTAACTGCATGGTTTGCATTAAATTCCACTGATGCTCAAGCAACACAATACTTATATATTGAAATTCCATATCACTATGTTTTTGTGAATGGATTATGGAGAGCAAGAAAAACCAGAGGCAATAAAATAATTCCACGAATTTACACAGTCAGTCCAAGAGATGTTGAACGTTTTTGCTTACGGATATTACTTTTAAATGTTCCAGGAGCACAAAGTTTTGAACAATTAAGAACTGTTAATGACATTGTATATGAATCCTTCCATTTAGCTGCAAGACATAGAAACTTACTCGCTGATGATACAGAGTGGGAAAGATGTTTAGAAGAAGCAGCACAATGTCAAATGCCACGACAGATGAGAGAACAATTTGCTTTTATTTGTATTTTCTCAAATGCTCCAAATGCATTAGCTTTGTGGGAGACTTTTAAAAGTAATATGGCTGAAGACTTTATGCGACGATACAATGAACCCATTGCACAATTAAAAGCGTTAATGGAAATTCAAGAAGTCTTTTTAACTCATGGATTAAGTTGTGCAAGTTTTAATTTGCCTGATCCAGGTCTAATAGATGACATTAACTTTGAAGACTATGACATTCAACTACAAGCAGAAAGAACAGAAGAAAGACTTGCAACTTTAAATACACTACAATTGCAAGCATTTCATGCCATTAAAAATGCTATAGATGATGACATGGTGACAGAGCGTTATTTCTATCTTGATGGACCTGGCGGATCTGGGAAAACATATTTGTACAATTTATTAATGAGTTCAGTACGAGCACAAGGAAAAATAGCAATGGCGTTTGCCACTACTGGAATTGCTGCACTTTTATTAGAAGGTGGAAGAACTGTTCATAGTGGATTTAAACTGCCAGTGCCTATTTTGGAAAATTCTGTGTCAGATATTCGCATGACATCCTTACAAGCAAAGAAATTGAAGAAATGTAAATTAATTATAATAGATGAGGCCACAATGATGTCATGCTATGCCCTCCAATGTATTGACCGTTTGCTTCGTGAAGTCATGGATAATATTTTTCCATTTGGTGGAAAGGTAATGTTGTTGGGTGGCGATTTTAGACAAACATTACCTGTCGTTGTACATGGAAATCGAACAGACATTATTGAAACATGTATAAAGTCAAGCACAGTATGGAAACATTTTACCCATCTTCAACTGCAACAAAATATGAGATCAGAAGGCCAAACTGATTTCAATGATTGGCTTATTAAAATTGGAGAAGGCAGAACAGAAAAAATACTACATTTACCTGACGACACTGTAGAGATCCCACCTCATATGATTTGTCAACAAGATATTATATCGGCTATATTTGAAGGGAGCATAAATAACGAAGAATATTCAGAGCTTGCCAACCAAGTTATACTGACGTGTAAAAATAAAGATGCATTAATCCTCAATAATGAAATCTTAAAAAAAATGTATGCACCACAAAGAAATTATCACAGTGCTGATTCTGTACTTGCTGATGACAATGAAAGTAAGGCAAACTTTTCAACTGAATTCATTGACTCTTTAACTCCTTCTGGAATGCCACCACATATTTTACAGCTAAAGAAAGGTGCAATTATCATGTTACTGCGAAATATGAACCCCAAAAAAGGCCTATGCAATGGCACAAGATTAATTGTTCAACAATTAAAGGACCATTTTATAGATGCTGAAATTTTAACTGGGACCCATAAAAGAGAGAGAGTTTTCATACCAAGAATAGATTTAGCACCAAGTGAAAGTAGTCTCCCTTTTATACTTCAAAGAAGACAATTTCCCATTATTATGGCATTTGCCATGACCATTAATAAATCACAAGGTCAAACTTTCAAATCTGTGGGTATTTACTTGGAAGAACCAGTTTTTGCACATGGTCAATTGTACGTTGCGTTGTCACGCTGCAAAAATCCACAGGCTATTAAAGTTTACATTGAAAACAATGAAAGTCAAGGTGATTTATTAGAAGATGGACGTATTTTTACTAAAAACATTGTCTACTATGAAGTACTATAACTTTGAAGGATACAAATGAAAGATGCCAACATTTTTTAAAAGCATTCCAAAATACATAGCAATTGGTTGTTTAATTCAGTCATAATTAATGGAACTACTGTTTATGGATGATTCGCCACACAAAATACTTGCCTTGCATTGTTAGTAAAAATTATGTTAAAATGTTAAGCCACTATGTTAATGTTTCTAATGTTACAAGTTTAAAAACAATATTTTCAAGTTATTTCATTCAACATATTACAACGTTCATGTTAAGAGCTCAAGCACCTTTTAAGTCACAATGTAAATATTCTATGTTATCTTAAGATTACTACCTACATTAATGTTTATCGCCAGTTTATGTGCTCAGTAATGAATTACTTTAATTACGTACGGTTTAAGTTGAGTTTTTACTGTATGCCTTCCTCTACATTCAATGTATATTAAACTTAACAATTATTCTGATATCAATTGCATGTTAATACTGATTAATTTAAAGTTAAACTGTTTTTACATTCAAATGTTAATACTTTTAATTCAAAATTATGTTACAAACTGTATTTACTATGTTCCTGTTTATAATGTTGAAAATTAGACAAATGTTTTGCAAAAATTACAAAGTTACATAAAAAATAAAGTTCAATTTTAAAAATATATACTTTCAAGGTTATTGCTTACATATATTTCAAACTTCATGTTAAAATTCGGCACGTTTAAAAAAGTCTTTTTACTTTTCTCTGGATTCTATGTATATTAAAGTGAACAATTCTTCAGATACAAATTTCATTTTAAAAAACCATTACATCAACGTTTTACAAAAATACATGTTCATATCACAATACTTACAAGGGTCAAAAATATATTTAAAGAACTAAACAACTTCACAAACATATACATCACATTGCCGTCATTTTTTGACGGGCAAGTCGCTAGTTTATTTTATAAAAACAACAGGGGACAGCGACTGCTTTAGTTGAGTACAAGGAAATCAATAAGGTTTGCAAAAGGGTTATTAGGCTGGTTAAAATAGAAAATGAAAAATTTGTTGCAAAAGAGAGTAAGACTAACCCTCAAATATTTTATAAATATATTAACGGGAAGAAGGTGAGGAAGGAAGCTATAGGAACATTACAATGTAACGCAGGCCATCTGATAATTAGTGACCAGGAAAAGGCAGATGAGCTAAATAGGTTATTTTCTTCGGTATACACAAGGGAGGTACCAGTGGTTTGGACACTGCATCATAATGGGGCTACACTACCTTTGCCAAATAATTGGTTAACGAAAGAAGTAATCCAAAAGAGGTTGGAAAAAATAAATGTTAATAAAGCCCAGGGTCCTGATGGAATACATCCAAGGGTACTGAGGGAACTGGGTTCTGTAATAGCCAAACCATTATATTTAATTTTTCAGGATTCACTCAACACAGGGTCTCTACCAGATGACTTGAGAAAAGCAGATGTGATACCTATATTTAAGAAGGGAGCAAGAGCAAATCTGGGGAATTATAGATCCGTGAGCTTCACTTCTGTAGTGGGAAAGCTTTTGTGCAAGGTAATTAAATCAGATAATGATGTGCTTTCCCTCCAAATGGATTTACATAAATTAGAGGAATGGGCATCTAAATGGCAGATGAGATTTAATACGAATAAATGTAAAGTTATGCATCTGGGAACAAAAAATAGCCATGGAATTTATAATCTTTGTTTCAATAATTGTTATTAACTCACATAGTGAATTATCAACATACAATAGTAAGTACAACTTTACTCTCCAAGGAGATCTTGAAAAGGGGAAAAAAAAGTAAGTGTTGAGTATTCAAGGAAAGATTTCAAGTAAAGATACTACTTTACATTTTCCTTTTTCGATAGGTAAGACAAAAAAAGTAAAAAGGCAGGTAGGGAAGGGGTGTGTGGAGGCGTACATTTAGGTAGGGTAAGCATCACTACTGCCAATAAAAGGTGATAAACAAAAAGAAAATAAAGTGAAAACTCACAATCCTGTCCAGTCTCCAGGGTCCTCGCCAAGATCATGTCCCCCCAGCCAGTCCCATCTCGATTTATGAATAGATTAGAGGTATCAAAAGCTCTCGCTATCTGATGGTTATGTGAGGAAATCACCCATGTGTCCCAGGATGACAGGAAGGTGAGGAAGGTATCGAAAATTACTGTATAAACTCGAGTATAAGCCGACTTTTTTCAGCACATTTTTTATGCTGAAAAAGCCCCCCTCGGCTTATACTCGAGTGAGGGTTTCCTCAGCCCACCATTCCACTTCCTTTTTTCTCCCCATCGTCCTCTTCACCATCGTCCTCCTCCCTCCTTCCCCACTCCCCCCCCCCCCTCACTTCTTCTCTGTAGCCTCCGATCAGCTCCTGCTGCTGATCGGAGCCCTGCAGCACGTCTTATGCCTAACTCTGGAACCGGCATATGGAACGCATCACGTCATTAGCATATGCCGGTTCCTGAGAAAGGCATAAGACACGCTGCAGGGCTCCAATCAGCAGCAGAAGCAGAGAGGAGGTGAGACAGGGGAAGGAGGGAAGATGAGGTGGGGAAGAGGAGGATGAGGGGGGGAAGAAGAGGATGAGGGGGTGAAGAGGAGGGTGAGGGTAGGAGGGTGAGAGGGGAAGGAGGGGGAGAGGGGAAGGGGGGAAGAGGAGAGTGAGAGGGGAAGGGGGAGAGGAGGATGATGGGGGAAGGGGGGAGGAAGAGGATGATAAGGGGGGAAGGATGAGGATAAGGGGGGAGGATGATAAAGGGGGAAAGGAGGAGGAGGATAAGGGGGGAGGAAGAGGATGATAATGGGGGCAGAGGAGGATGATTAGGGGGGAAGGACCCTCTTTTGCACCCTCGGCTTATACTCGAGTCAATACGTTTTCACTGTTTTTTTGTGGTAAAATTAGGTGCCTCGGCTTATACTCAGGTCGGCTTATACTCGAGTATATACGGTATATGTGAACGATTTTGTTTACCATGATATAATTGGTTTTGTTGGTTATTTCCAGAATTATAAGATTTGTATCTTTCCATTTCTTGGCCATGTGGCTTTTAGTTGCTAACATAATAAACTGAAGTAACTTGAAGATGAAGTCTTAAAAGGTATAATTCTATAAAAAGTGTAATCTACATTTGAAAAAGATTTGACGTTAGTTGGGTTATTTTAGTCCAAATAGCTTGGACTTTAGGACATGCCCACTAGGTGTGTAAAAAGGTGACCAACTCTGAGCAGCCTCTAAAGCAGTTAGCTGATTCTTGGGGTTTCATTTTTTGGGGCCGATATGGGGTAATGTGTGCTCTGTGGAGAACTTTTAACAAGGTTTCCAAAAGGCTATAATGCAATGAGCCCTTAGCTAATCTGCTGCAAACCCGTTCTCATTTGTTGAGATTCCAATTGTGAGCTAAATCTTTCTCCGATCTAAGCATGAATTTGAGCTTGTGAATTTTTTTAGGGGCATTGAAAGTTTCATACAGTAAACCCAGGACTACCTGGGCAATGGGGCATTTTTACATATGCTTGTTAACTAGGTGGTTCTAGGAGGACCAAGGGCCCTCTTTGTAGTGATTATATAATGTCTGAGCCTGCAAAAGTTAAAGTGTTTTTCTAGTGGTAAATCGTATGCGTCTCTAATTTGTTAGAAAGTGAGAATTTGGTCGCCAATAAGCCATGTGTCTAGTCTGTCTTGGCCTTTCAAGGTCCACCATGTAAATGACTCCACTGAAAAATCTCTCAAAAAAGTGGGAAAAGCAAAAATAGATGAAATAGGGGAGAGATCTTCGATTAGAAATGTATAATCTTAATGGAGCAAATCTAGGGGTATCAGATACTGAAAGGGATTTGGGAGTGCTTGTGGACAACCACCTCGGTAACAGTGCTCAAAGCCAAGCAGCAGCTGCAAAGGCAAATAATATATTAGCATGTATTAAGAAGGGTATAGAAGCCAGGGAAGCAAATATAATTCTTCCACTATACTAATCCCTAGTACGCCCTCATTTGGAATATGGAGTACAGTTTTGGACACCACTTCATAAAAAGGACATTTTAGAAAAAAGGTGTCTAGGAGGAGATATGATTACCTTTTATAAATACATCCAGGGTCAGTATAAAGATTTGTCAAGTGAGCTTTTTGTGCCAAGAGGTTTTCAACTGACAAGAGGACATCCTTTAAGGTTAGAAGTAAAAAGATCCCACTTTAAAGAAAGAAAAGGGTTCTTCACAGTAAGGGTGGTTAATCTGTGGAATTCTCTACCTAAGGAGGTGGTGACAGCGGATTTGATAGATAACTTTAAGAGGGGACTGGATATATTTTTAATTAAAAAGGGTATTCAGGGTTATGCTGGTTAATTAGAGAGGGAGTATTGATCCAGGAAGGTGTCCAATCACCAGTATCGGGGGTCAGGAAGGAATTTAATTTTTTCCCTTTTGAGATGATTGGCTAAGTTTCACTTGTTTTTTTTCTGTTTGCCTTCCTCTGGATCAATTAACAGCTAATTTGCATATCGCAGATCAGAGGAGATTTAAAAAGGTTGAACTTGATGGACTGAAAGTCTTTTTTCAACCTCAATTACTATGTAACTATGTATTATATTATTTCCAGATAATGCACCTTTAAGAGTGGATAGAGCTGCCGTAGTGTGAATTTGTATCAGAACCCCGGGCAGTTATTAGCTTTCCATCTACGTAAATTCATGGAAGAATAACCCGCGCCAATCCCAGCACAGATAGGACCTGCGTCAGATGGAAGAGAATGAATGGGCGCAGGAATCTCTCACTACTGAGGAAACCATTGGAATGAGCTGATCTTTTCACTCGCTCATTACACACAACCATTTTCTTACTGTCGGCCTCAAGCGAGATTTCACGTGGAAATATCAAGCATAAGTCACGTAGGATACAAATCAGACAAAGCCAGAGAAGAACAACGGCACCGAACAAAATGTAAACGTACATAGCATGCCTTTATTTTCTTCACATACCTCTCTAGCATTTACATCATGGTCAAACTATGGCAGCAAAATTCAATTACAGATTAATTGTTGGATAAGACATGCCAGTGTGCAAGCACATTGGGACAATTGTGGAAGCAAAGTGATTGGATTAAATGTCAGTTATGTAAAATAAATATATAATGGCAATGCCAGGAGGAGTGTCGCCCTGCAAAAGCACAACTCTCAGTCTCCAAGAATTCTAGTCAAACAAGAACATTTTCTTTACAGAAACAGAACTTTTTTAAATTTTGACTTAAATAGGTTTAAGTTGTAATCAGGTGCTTCTAATCAAATTGCTAAGGTTTGTTTGTGTTCATCTCATTTCCATACAAGGCATTTCATCACACTCAGATATCAGAATGCAGAAAATCACTGAGAGTAAAGTATCACTATAGTTCAAGAAAAAACTGCAATGGTTTGTGAAGTATGCAACAAAAAAAGGAACATTAGCAACTGTGTGAGCCATGGACATAAAACATTTTAAGAGAAAATCTGATTTGATTTGACTGTTTATGCACGGAGGAAGATTATCTGTGTTTCAGCACTTACTGCTGGCTGCAGCATGAGAGGTGTGCTGTATTTATGTATCAGTGGAGGAATGAGTGGAGGAGGAAAGATGGGACAATAAGGAGGATTTGTTAGATAACTGGATGTCACTGGATCTGAAACCAACCCCTTCACCTCAAAGGCCCATAATCAGTTACTATCATTAGATGCAAGCCCTGGTCTCCAAAAATGTAAAAGCCCCTCTAAATCACACAACCTTCACCAATCTATCATGGATGCTTCCGAATTTGAGCATAGGCATTCATTTTGTTCGAATTAAAAACTGTTTTATTACTTTTTCTCTACCTAATTATGCTCTTTGCTAGACTCAAAGTATTTAATCATGTTTCATTTATTGTACTGTGGACCTTTAAAGGGATATGGACGGTTTCTTAATTTTAATAGGTACATAATATTCCTGTGTACCTATTTACATTTATGTACGTACTTTATATTATTAGGAAGTGCTTATAAGATGGGTTTCTCTTGCCTAAAATCAAACAAATATTACCTGCATCAGCAGCTCACAAACACACAGACTCTGCTGTACTTGCAGTGCTTTGTCTCATACTAACCAATGAGCGACTATTTGATTGATTTTAGGCCGTAAAATCATAGCTTGCACATATATATTATACCTCCTATCCCCTCACTCTGGACACTAACAACTAACAGATTACAAGCAGTCACTTCAGACCTCCTATCCCCTCACTCTGGACACTAACAACTAACAGATTACAAGCAGTCACTTCAGACCTCCTATCCCCTCACTCTCGACACTAACAACTAACAGATTAGTAGCAGACACTTCAGACCTCCTATCCCCTCACTCTCGACACTAACAACTAACAGATTACTAGCAGACACTTCAGAACTCCTATCCCCTCACTCTCGACACTAACAACTAACAGATTACTAGCAGACACTTCAGACCTCCTATCCCCTCACTCTGGACACTAACAACTAACAGATTACTAGCAGTCACTCAGACCTCCTATCCCCTCACTCTCTACACTAACAACTAACAGATTACTAGCAGTCACTCAGACCTCCTATCCCCTCACTCTCTACACTAACAACTAACAGATTACTAGCAGTCACTTCAGACCTCCTATCCCCTCACTCTGGACACTAACAACTAACAGATTAGTAGCAGACACTTCAGACCTCCTATCCCCTCACTCTCGACACTAACAACTAACAGATTAGTAGCAGACACTTCAGACCTCCTATCCCCTCACTCTCGACACTAACAACTAACAGATTACAAGCAGTCACTCAGACCTCCTATTATACTCACATTACTCTAACAACTAACAGATTACTAGGAGTCACTTCAGACCTCCTATCCCCTCACTCTGGACACTAACAACTAACAGATTACTAGCAGTCACTCAGACCTCCTATCCCCTCACTCTGGACACTAACAACTAACAGATTACAAGCAGTCACTCAGACCTCCTATCCCCTCACTCTGGACACTAACAACTAACAGATTACTAGCAGTCACTCAGACCTCCTATCCCCTCACTCTGGACACTAACAACTAACAGATTACTAGCAGTCACTCAGACCTCCTATCCCCTCACTCTGGACACTAACAACTAACAGATTACTAGCAGACACTTCAGACCTCCTATCCCCTCACTCTCGACACTAACAACTAACAGATTACTAGCAGACACTTCAGACCTCCTATCCCCTCACTCTCGACACTAACAACTAACAGATTAGTAGCAGACACTTCAGACCTCCTATCCCCTCACTCTGGACACTAACAACTAACAGATTACTAGCAGTCACTCAGACCTCCTATCCCCTCACTCTGGACACTAACAACTAACAGATTACAAGCAGTCACTTCAGACCTCCTATCCCCTCACTCTCGACACTAACAACTAACAGATTAGTAGCAGACACTTCAGACCTCCTATCCCCTCACTCTCGACACTAACAACTAACAGATTACAAGCAGTCACTCAGACCTCCTATTATACTCACATTACTCTAACAACTAACAGATTACTAGCAGACACTTCAGACCTTCTATCCCCTCACTCTCTACACTAACAACTAACAGATTACTAGCAGACACTTCAGACCTCCTATCCCCTCACTCTCTACACTAACAACTAACAGATTACTAGCAGACACTTCAGACCACCTATCCCCTCACTCTGGACACTAACAACTAACAGATTACTAGCAGACACTTCAGACCACCTATCCCCTCACTCTGGACACTAACAACTAACAGATTACTAGCCGACACTTCAGACCACCTATCCCCTCACTCTCTACACTAACAACTAACAGATTACTAGCAGACACTTCAGACCTCCTATCCCCTCACTCTCTACACTAACAACTAACAGATTACTAGCAGACACTTCAGACCACCTATCCCCTCACTCTGGACACTAACAACTAACAGATTACTAGCAGTCACTTCAGACCTCCTATCCCCTCACTCTGGACACTAACAACTAACAGATTACTAGCAGTCACTTCAGACCTCCTATCCCCTCACTCTGGACACTAACAACTAACAGATTACTAGCAGTCACTTCAGACCACCTATCCCCTCACTCTGGACACTAACAACTAACAGATTACTAGCAGACACTTCAGACCTCCTATCCCCTCACTCTCGACACTAACAACTAACAGATTACTAGCAGACACTTCAGACCTCCTATCCCCTCACTCTCGACACTAACAACTAACAGATTAGTAGCAGACACTTCAGACCTCCTATCCCCTCACTCTGGACACTAACAACTAACAGATTACTAGCAGTCACTCAGACCTCCTATCCCCTCACTCTGGACACTAACAACTAACAGATTACAAGCAGTCACTTCAGACCTCCTATCCCCTCACTCTCGACACTAACAACTAACAGATTAGTAGCAGACACTTCAGACCTCCTATCCCCTCACTCTCGACACTAACAACTAACAGATTACAAGCAGTCACTCAGACCTCCTATTATACTCACATTACTCTAACAACTAACAGATTACTAGCAGACACTTCAGACCTTCTATCCCCTCACTCTCTACACTAACAACTAACAGATTACTAGCAGACACTTCAGACCTCCTATCCCCTCACTCTCTACACTAACAACTAACAGATTACTAGCAGACACTTCAGACCACCTATCCCCTCACTCTGGACACTAACAACTAACAGATTACTAGCAGACACTTCAGACCACCTATCCCCTCACTCTGGACACTAACAACTAACAGATTACTAGCCGACACTTCAGACCACCTATCCCCTCACTCTCTACACTAACAACTAACAGATTACTAGCAGACACTTCAGACCTCCTATCCCCTCACTCTCTACACTAACAACTAACAGATTACTAGCAGACACTTCAGACCACCTATCCCCTCACTCTGGACACTAACAACTAACAGATTACTAGCAGTCACTTCAGACCTCCTATCCCCTCACTCTGGACACTAACAACTAACAGATTACTAGCAGTCACTTCAGACCTCCTATCCCCTCACTCTGGACACTAACAACTAACAGATTACTAGCAGTCACTTCAGACCACCTATCCCCTCACTCTGGACACTAACAACTAACAGATTACTAGCAGTCACTTCAGACCTCCTATCCCCTCACTCTCTACACTAACAACTAACAGATTACTAGCAGTCACTTCAGACTACCTATCCCCTCACTCTGGACACTAACAACTAACAGATTACTAGCAGACACTTCAGACCTCCTATCCCCTCACTCTCGACACTAACAACTAACAGATTACTAGCAGACACTTCAGACCTCCTATCCCCTCACTCTGGACACTAACAACTAACAGATTACAAGCAGTCACTCAGACCTCCTATCCCCTCACTCTCTACACTAACAACTAACAGATTACTAGCAGTCACTCAGACCTCCTATCCCCTCACTCTGGACACTAACAACTAACAGATTACTAGGAGACACTTCAGACCTCCTATCCCCTCACTCTGGACACTAACAACTAACAGATTACAAGCAGTCACTCAGACCTCCTATCCCCTCACTCTCTACACTAACAACTAACAAATTACTAGCAGACACTTCAGACCTCCTATCCCCTCACTCTCTACACTAACAACTAACAGATTACTAGCAGACACTTCAGACCTCCTATCCCCTCACTCTGGACACTAACAACTAACAGATTACAAGCAGACACTTCAGACCTCCTATCCCCTCACTCTCTACACTAACAACTAACAGATTACTAGCAGTCACTCAGACCTCCTATCCCCTCACTCTGGACACTAACAACTAACAGATTACTAGGAGACACTTCAGACCTCCTATCCCCTCACTCTGGACACTAACAACTAACAGATTACAAGCAGTCACTCAGACCTCCTATCCCCTCACTCTCTACACTAACAACTAACAGATTACTAGCAGACACTTCAGACCTCCTATCCCCTCACTCTGGACACTAACAACTAACAGATTACAAGCAGACACTTCAGACCTCCTATCCCCTCACTCTGGACACTAACAACTAACAGATTACAAGCAGTCACTTCAGACCTCCTATCCCCTCACTCTCTACACTAACAACTAACAGATTACTAGCAGACACTTCAGACCTCCTATCCCCTCACTCTGGACACTAACAACTAACAGATTACAAGCAGTCACTCAGACCTCCTATCCCCTCACTCTGGACACTAACAACTAACAGATTACTAGCAGTCACTTCAGACCTCCTATCCCCTCACTCTCTACACTAACAAATAACAGATTACTAGCAGACACTTCAGACCTCCTATCCCCTCACTCTGGACACTAACAACTAACAGATTACTAGCAGACACTTCAGACCTCCTATCCCCTCACTCTGGACACTAACAACTAACAGATTACAAGCAGTCACTCAGACCTCCTATCCCCTCACTCTGGACACTAACAACTAACAGATTACTAGCAGTCACTTCAGACCTCCTATCCCCTCACTCTCTACACTAACAACTAACAGATTACTAGCAGACACTTCAGACCTCCTATCCCCTCACTCTGGACACTAACAACTAACAGATTACAAGCAGTCACTCAGACCTCCTATCCCCTCACTCTGGACACTAACAACTAAAAGATTACTAGCAGTCACTTCAGACCTCCTATCCCCTCACTCTCTACACTAACAAATAACAGATTACTAGCAGACACTTCAGACCTCCTATCCCCTCACTCTGGACACTAACAACTAACAGATTACTAGCAGACACTTCAGACCTCCTATCCCCTCACTCTGGACACTAACAACTAACAGATTACAAGCAGTCACTCAGACCTCCTATCCCCTCACTCTGGACACTAACAACTAACAGATTACTAGCAGTCACTCAGACCTCCTATCCCCTCACTCTCGACACTAACAACTAACAGATTACAAGCAGTCACTTCAGACCTCCTATCCCCTCACTCTGGACACTAACAACTAACAGATTACTAGCAGTCACTCAGACCTCCTATCCCCTCACTCTGGACACTAAGAACTAACAGATTACTAGCAGACACTTCAGACCTCCTATCCCCTCACTCTGGACACTAACAACTAACAGATTACAAGCAGTCACTCAGACCTCCTATCCCCTCACTCTGGACACTAACAACTAACAGATTACTAGCAGACACTTCAGACCTCCTATCCCCTCACTCTGGACACTAACAACTAACAGATTACTAGCAGTCACTCAGACCTCCTATCCCCTCACTCTGGACACTAACAACTAACAGATAACAAGCAGTCACTTAGACCTCCTATCCCCTCACTCTGGACACTAACAACTAACAGATTACTAGCAGTCACTTCAGACCTCCTATCCCCTCACTCAGGACACTAACAACTAACAGATTACTAGCAGTCACTTCAGACCTCCTATCCCCTCACTCTCTACACTAACAAATAACAGATTACTAGCAGACACTTCAGACCTCCTATCCCCTCACTCTGGACACTAACAACTAACAGATTACAAGGTATTTACAGTCACCTGGAAAACCCACAACAATATACTTCTGTCTGTTACATTAATTATTAACTTTCATATCTTATATGATATCTGGCCACATAGTAACATGTGTGTAACATTTTTGTAACCTTGTTAATTATCTAGCTTGTTAATGTACTATACTGTGTGTTGTATCCCACTTCCCACACCCCACCTATTTCACTACTTAACACCTGTAACAAATGGTCTTCTTATATGCATATTCAATGCTTAGACTTTATCTCCTTGTCTCTCATCACAGCAGTCACTTCAGACCTCCTATTCCCTTACTCAGGACTCTAAAAACTAACAGATCTCTCTGCACTCCCTCCCACCCTGGTATTACCTTAATTTATAGATACTCACATTACTTGCACCTGCTCAGTTAACATCAACTGCTAAAAACTAATTAATAAAGTCTCTTAGATACTCACTCACCACCGTCATTCTGATTAACCTTATCACACTCTCTTCTCTGCTCCTGAATCTATATCACTACAACTTTTATATCTTAGGACAATAATTCTTACACCACTATCACACAATCATCCTATCTTTCTCCTGAGCTTACACACTGTCACAATGCTCTCTCATTCTTTCCTCTTTCTTATAACCTACTGCCTCTCTCTCAGACTTTCCTTTGCAAGCTCTCCATATCATGTCCCCAACAATATTACCATCTCACCTTCCTTGCTCTCCTTTCCTCTTCTCTGCTCCCATGAGCTCCTCTCCCTCCAGTCACAATATCATCCCCTACCTAACACTCACAAGCAGAAACAGCACTGTAAGTCCCAGTCCCATCTTCTCTGCCTTTCACTCCTCCTTCTCCTGGCTGCAGAAGATATTTCCCCGAACCCAGGCCCCAATCTCATCTCCACTTGCACGGTCTATCTGCAATAAACTCACTTTCACTCACGACTTATTCATCTCCAACTCCCTCAATCTACTAATTCTCATGGAAACCTGGCTCTCATCCTCAGACACTGCCTCCCCGGCTGCACTCTCTCATGGTGGCTTTCACCTCAGCCACACACCTAGACCTGGGAACAAACAAGGTGGTGGTGTGGTTGTATTGCTTTCTGTTCGCTGTACTTTTCACCTCTTACCCCCTGTCCCATCCCTCCAATTCTCTGAAATTGCATCTAACTACCGCCCTATCTCTCTACTTCCCCTGGCTTCCAAACTGCTGGATCGGCTCGTCTATAACCGCCTTACCAGCTTTATTTCCTCCAACTCCCTTCTTGACACCTTCCAATTCGGCTTTCGGCCCCAACACTCCACTGAGACAGCTCTTACTAAAGTCACCAATGACCTGCTTACTGCCAAGTCAAAAGGTCACTTTTGTATTCGCCTTCTTCTAGACCATCCACTTCTACTCCATATCCCATCCTCCCTCGGTATTCGAGACACTGCCCTCTCGTGGTTGTCATCAAACCTACAAAATCGATCATTCAGTATCTCCTCTGACACCTCTTCTTCTCCTTACCCCCTGTCTGTTGGTGTACCTCAAGGATCAGTCCTAGACCCGCTCCTCTTCTCTATCTACACTTCCTCACCTGCTACCCCTATAAACTCTTTTGGGCTGCAGTATCATCTCTATGCAGATGACACCCAAATCTACCTCTCAGCACCAGATCTATCCCGCTCTCTTCTAATACATGTCTCCAACTGCCTCTAGTATATCCTCTTGGATGTCCACCCACCATCTCAAACTCAACATGTCTATAACTGAACTCCTAATCTTCCCTCCCTCACCCACAGTGTCAATTCCTCACATCTCTCTCAATGTCAACAATGACATCATCACACCCACCTCCCAAGCCCGTTGTCTTGGGGTTCTACTGGACCCCGCCCTATCTTTCATCCCTCACATACAATCACTAACTAAATCTTGTCTTCTCCATCTAAAAAACATCTCCAGAATTCGCCACTTTCTTACACAAGACACAACTAAAATCCTTATACACTCTCTCATCATCTCTTGACTAGACTACTGTAACTCGCTTCTTGCTGGCCAATCCACCACCCGACTATCTCCACTTCAATCCATAATGAATGCCTCTGCTAGATTCATCTTCCGTACACAACATTCAGTGTCGGCATCACCTCTCTGTCAATCACTCCACTGGCTTCCCATAGCCACTAGAATAAAATTTAAAATCATGACCCTAACTTTCAAAACCCTTAAAAAATAGGCGCACACATACATTTCTGGTCTCATCTCCAAATACTCCCCCACCAGCCTTTTTCGTTCTGCTAATGACCTTCTTCTTTACGCAACTCTTGTCACCTCCTCTCACTCTCGCCTTCAGGAGTTTTCTCGTGCTGCCCCTATTCTCCGGAACTCCTTGCCTCGCTTCACCAGATTATCCTCGTGCCTCAAAAAATTCAAAACCTCTCTGTAAACACATCTCTTTAAAGAAGCGTATCACCTTCCACCCTAACACACTCTCACCTCTCTCTCCCTCCTTTCCTCACACAATACCTTTAGGTTGTAAGTCTGCGAGTTTCAATCCCACAAGGTGCTTTAGGGAAAGCACTATGGACACTATGGATTTGAGGCTCACAGACAGGGCCCTCCTTGCCTTGCTATGTTTTAATTTGCATGTATCTTTGTCTTGAACTTATCTTATGGACAGCGCTACAGAATATGTTGGCGCATTCTAGATAAATGATAATGATAATAATAATACACCTTTAAACATTAATCCATAAGTATCTGGAAGGTTTGGGCCAATATATTTTAGGGACATGCGAGAGATGGGCTTGGAAAGAATGTCCCTATTAACATTTTTGGAGTCATATAACAAACCTAAAATGTAATATACTTTATATTAAAATCTATCAGTGTGCAAAGACAGCCTGTGAAAAAAGGCTCTCAGCTCAAATTACTGGAGATGGAAGTGGGGATTAAAAGATCGTTTTCCTGTTGTGTCCCCAGTTCTTACGGCTCAGCGTTCAAGGACATGATTTTATCTCTATCGTGGTAAAGCTGTTGTTTGGGACCGGCGCTTTGCCGTTTTACTAGAGTCAATTAAAAGCTCTGTTAACCACCCGGCTACAACTGTAACACTGTCAATATCTGTGGATTTACGTGGCACACATTGCCAATGATACCAAGCTGCAAGGGAATGTAAAAAATATACTGCGGCTGTTTTCTCCTCTGGGTATTTATAGTTCTGCCATCTCCTGGGAACATATAAGAACAATAACCCAGAACTAGGCGATTCGGGGAGTTCTGCATTGAAAAAAATGGCATAATATTGTAGAAGAATATTTATTTATTTATACACAAGCTAAATAGAGGTTCTTGCATATAAAGGATTATCATTCTTCATAATCAATAAACGAACAAGGTCTCAAGAAAATATATTAAAAGTATCTGAATGTTTCCCTGTATGTAACTTTTTCTAATCTAACACACAATGCTTATATCACACATACAGATTTTTTTGATCCCTACCCTTTCAGAGCTGCCTACATAGGCATCTGGTACTAACCAATAGAAACACTGCATTCAAGTATGTTTTTTTTAACCTTCAAGCCGAATCACACAGAACAGACACCCAAAGCAGCCCTGCCTAAAGCAGCTTCCTTGTGGTGTGAACAAAAGACTACACATCCCATGATGCTTTAAAACAGAGACTGGATCCTCAGACCTTGCAACAATGTTATAGCTGCCTTTAAATGGCTACAACAAATTATGAATTTTATGCTGTTTTAGCTTGTATTTTCAGGGCCATTCCTTCTCAAAATCAATTGCTAGAAAACTGAAGAATATGGCAAAATTTAAAGGAAGTTTATTAATGTTTTATTTTTGGATTTTTTCTTCATGCAAAAAATTGCTGAAATCATTACGAAAATGTGCAGAGAACTGATAATGATATCAGCAGTAGATAACATGAAAAGGCAGAGGAGATAGTAATTTGCTGAAATCACTAGGAGCATGTGCAGGGAACTAATAATGATTATCATTAGAAAATAACATGATAATGCAGACAGGGTTTCAGGTGGTTGAATCCCATGCATACATTTGCATAATTCCCTTTATATTTTGTTCTAATAAATAATATTTAATAACATTCAAATGCAGCAGTACTCATTCTAAAAAGTAGATTCCAATGTTACAGCTCACGAAAATATTCTGTGCTCCTAAGCCTAAGGAGTTACTTCACTGCTATTTTTTTTTGCTTTATTTGTACTTTTCAAAACTTTAAATAACATTTTTTTGTTGCAAAATAAGCATGTTTTGCTGTGTTTAAAACATGCAATTTTAAGTGCATGAGACAGACGTTGGGTATGTTTCTGTGTTTTGCTAGACGCGCTGTATCTCCATCTGTCTGTACTAGGCTGGCAGGGTGGCACTAGGGTACATTTACCAGCTGTGAAGTGATCCCATTGGAGCACTTGCCATTTCTCGTCTTGGCTTTACCGCATATTCACTGCAGACCTGGGAAGGATCACGACAGTACGCCAGGCTGCGAGGTGGCTTATGTCTGGGTTGCCAGTTGCACAGTTTATCACTGTAACTGCAAACAGCTCAATTAGCGACTGTAAACACACAGCACATCGCCCCGCGCCTGATCAGTGTTTCTGAAGAGGCTCTTAAGGCAAATGGAAAGCGAGTCTCATTGAATGTGTATTTTTAGAATCTCCTGCAGAATCCAACTCTGCGGGAGACCTGTTCCACCGGGGCTTCAGAAACACACTCCAGACAAGGCTTTTCTTAGTTTCTGAAGCAGACTTTGAACTGTGAACGCTCTCTCGATTTCCCTTTGTCGGGTACATTGCCATGTAATCCTTTTTTGTTCTGAAATAAAAGCTTTGCTCAAACATCGTTTCACTTTTGATACAGTTTGTTGAAGCTTCTGCTCGTCTTGCGAACATATTGTCTGAGGCTTTTGGGCGAATTGGTCAATACAATAAAAGTCTTTGTATATGTGTTGAACAATATTTCAAGGCTGGCATGTCCAATAAAATACATTTGCAATAAGTCCAGCGTCCTCTAAAACAATTAAACATTTCTATATTCCCAATATATATATTGACAAAAGGAGGACCAGTCTTTATACTGCAAGTTTCTGTGTATTGGTGCTAGGGTTTCCTTGGAAGGAGGCTGCTTTAGGATCTGGCAAGATGGCATTTAGTAAGTGGCTGTCCCAAGCACTCAGGACAGAGACTGAGCAAATGACCCTTGGATTTTGTCACACTAAGCATTATAGGGGGTGCCAAGTGTGGACTTCTTGCTCACTGTGCCTTAGAGATGAAGCTACACCTCACTTATGAGGCCAAAACATATGTCTGGGGTTTACGGTTTATCCTGTTCAGGATAGAATTGCCTGGTATTTCTGGGCTGGATCACTCTACTGAGTGAGACCAGACTGATATACAACAGCATATTTCTTGTTGTGAAGGCCACAAGTGAGCTAAACGATTCCTGGTCTCTGAACAGGTTACCAGGTCTATAGAACAAGCCTATGTTCGTTCTCACATTGAGCGCCTCTGACTTTGTTGTTGCAAGATGGCAGTTAGTAAGTGACTCTGTCTTAAGCTTTGAATAGGAAATAGTTTTAATGAATCATGATTGCTAACTAGGTTTCAAGCACCCAGTGATAAGTATTAGGTATCCATATTATTAGGAAAATGTTCTGCACCCACTGATCTGAGCGCATGAGATAAACAGCACTTAGTCTCATGCAGAAAGATAACGTTCACTTTTTAACTGTCACTGTTGCCATGGCAACCTGCAACACCACATCACGACGATTCTACCACATCAAAGCTGTTGTCTCATGCAGTGGGGGTAAAAAGTATCTGATCCCCTGCTGATTTTGAACGTTTGTCCACTGACAAAGAAATGATCAGTCAATAATTTTAATGGTAGTTTTTTTTTTTTTTTTTTTAACACTGAGAGACCGAATAAAATAAAATAAAAAAAAGGATGTCAGGGACAAGAGTGTAGACCTACACAAGGCTGAAATGGGCTACAAGACAATCACCAAGCAGGTTGGTGAGAAGGTGACAACAGTTGGTGCGATTATTCAAAAATGGAAGAAACACAAAATAACTGCCAGTCTCCCTCGGTCTGGTGCTCCATGCAAGATCTCACCTCGTGGAGTTTCAGTGATCATGAGAACGGTGAGGAATCAGCCCAGAACTACACGGGAGGATCTTGTTAATGATCTCAAGACAGCTGGGACCATAGTCACCTAGAAAACAATTGGTAACACACAACCCCGTGAAGGACTGAAATCCTGCAGCGCCCGCAAGGTCCCCCGGCTCAAGAAAGCACATGTACAGGCCCGTCTGAAGATTGCCAATGAACATTTGAATGATTCAGAGGAGAACTGGGTGAAAGTGTTGTGGTCAGATGAGACCAAAATCTTGCTCTTTGGCATCAACTCAACTCGCCGTGTTTGGAGGAGGAAGAATGCTGCCCACCCCAAGAACACCATCCCCACCGTCAAACATGGAGGTGGAAACATTATGCTTTGAGGGACAACTGCACCGCATCAAAGGGACGATGGACGGGGCCATGTACCATAAAATCTTGGGTGAGAATCTCCTTCCTTCAGCCAGGTCATTGAAAATGGGTCCTGGATGGGTATTCCAGCATGACAATGGCCCAAAAACAAACAGCTAAGGCAACAAAGGAGTGGCTCGATTGGAAGCACATTAAGTGGCCTAGCCAGTCTCCAGTCCTTAATCCCATAGAAAATTTGTGGACGAAACTGAAGGTTCCAGTTGCCAAACATCAGCCTCGAAACCTTAATGACTTGGAGAGGATCTGCAAATAGTGGGACAAAAACCCTCCTGAGATGTGTGCAAACCTGGTGGCCAACTACAAGAAACGTCTGACCTCTGTAATTGCCAACAAGGGGTTTGCCCCCAAGTACTAAGACGAAGGGGTCAAATACTTATTTCCCTCATTGACCTGCAAATCAATTCATAACTTTTTTACATGCATTTTTCTTGGGGGGTTTATTTTGTTATTCTCTCTCTCACTGTTAAAATACACCTACCGTTAAAATTATGGACTGATCATTTCTTTGTCAGTGGACAAACGTTCAAAATTAGCAGGGGGTCAAATACTTTTCCTCCCACTGTATATAAACACACACACACACACACGATTATATATATACTAGCTACTTGCCCGTCAAAAATTACGGTAAAATTGTAAGCCAGGCAATGCTGTTTGCCACACAATGCGAGGCTATGGCCCCTCTGATCACCTTTGGCGCTCATTGTGAGCCCCACGCTGAGCTCCTTTGGCGCTCATTGCAATCGTCTCCCACTCGCGGTGCTCATCATGAGGCCCACAATGAGCGCCTTCGGAGCTCATTGGGACCCTTTCCTCCCACCTACCGTACCGGCCGCTCATTGCAGGTTTCCTTAACCTGCAAGTTTTGTGCTTGGGAATGCCATGCGTCTCTTTCGACCATCTCCCCCCTGTCCCTTCCCTGGGTGTTTCTCCTCTGTGTGTCTGCTGAATGTCCTGCGTGTTATTGTTTGCGCGGTAGTGTATTTTCTAAGTCCTGTGTGCCTGGCTTTGCTCAGCCTCGTTTTCATCCAGTTTCTAAATTTTTTAGGCTTTTGGTCCGCCATTTTTCCCTTGCTTAGCCGATTTTGGATTTGCCAAAAAACCCAAATATGGCTCAAAACCGAGTGTGTTATTATATTTGTTTAATGTTTTTTTTGTTTAGGGTTTTTAGATTAACGCGTTTGGTTCGCAGTTGCGACCCTCACAATGCAGCCTAAGTCCTGCGACGTACTCGGCTCGCCTCGCCTTGCAAGGCTGTGCAGAGCCTAAGTCCTGCTCCGTACACGGCACAACTCGCTTTGCAAAGCTTTGCAGATGAGAGCCTTTGGCGCTCATCCAGCCTAAGTCCTGCACCAAATAGAGCTCACTTTGCTTTGCGAGGCTTCGCAGATGAGCGACTTTGGCGCTCATCCGGCCTAAGTCCAGCGCCGTACACGACTCGCCTCACAAGGCTTAGCAGATGAACACCTTATATATATATATATATATATATATATATATATATATATATATATAGTAAATAAATAGTTCATCTGTGTTCACATTTGAATGTCTTAAGTTAAAAAGAAACCTGCTTCCAGGTCAAAATTCCGAGAAAAACAGTTATTACATTGCATTCTGGGAAGCTGAGCTGGGACGTGCAAATCTGCCCACAAATGCCTCCCTCTTTAATCCATAGCCGTTTTCAAACATGGCTTCCTTTAAGCTTATGCTTGCTGTATTACACAGCTTTAATGCAAACATACTGTACATACATAAATTGATAGGATAGAGCTCCTCAGCCCAAATGTGGACTAATCTGCCAATATTGTGGCCTGTCCCATGGGTGTTTTGGCCTACTCAAACAAAATAGTCCAGCCCTGAAATATAAAGCAATTCTCTGAATAGGAAACTAGCTAACACCAGACATACACTTTAGCATAGATGGCTTCATGGTTGAGGTGATGATGATTTTCCTAAGTCAAATGAGCAAGGAGTCCATGTCTGGAACCATTTATGAACTGTAAGGTTACCGACTAGATGTCTGGGTCTAGCTATTTTGCAATTTCTCACAGGTGAAAAGCATGGCATTTTTGTGCTGGACCACCCTTCAGAGTGTGGTCTGCCTAATAATATAATATTTCCCCTGAGGATATTGCACCAAAAAGCTAAGAAGCTTGGTCTCCAAATGGGCTGAATGCCAATTAGACATGCTACAGCATTTTATTTGCCTTTGGATTGATATTATTTTTCACTAGCAACTTGCCCATCAAAAAATGACGGCAATAAAATTGTAATGCTGTTTGCCATACAAAGTGTTTTAGTCGTCTATGTACCTTCGGCGCTCTTTGCGAGTCTCGCGATTGGTATATTTTTGGTTATCAGAGCCCCTTCGGCGCTCATTGCAAGGTCCGCACTGATCGCCTTTTGGCGCTCATTGCAAACCTCTCCCCTGGTGTACTTTTGGTCCTCTGAGCACCCTTTGGCGTTTATTGAGATCCTGTCATCTGGTTCTTTTTTATTTTTGTCTATATGTATTTTGTAATGATAATGAATTAATTAATAAAATCATAAATTGATATACTTTACCTATTCATTACCTATTAATATATACAGCAAGCAGTATCCTGAAGAGCTAACAATCTGTTTTGATGTTCCTGCAGCATATAATGTACATTTGCATTGTTGCTGAGCTGAGGTAAAAGTGTCAGCAATGTGTGAAATGTGTAGTGTAAGTAGGCTGCGTGCGCTAGGGGAAACCGTTGTGTAATTCAGCATTTTGTATTGGTAATGTTATTAGTTGCAAGTTAGTGTTGTAAAATGGCGGCAATTGTCTAGGTGTTACGCGGGTGTGGATCATTTTGCATCCTCCCTAATAGCTTGTACGGTCTTGTGTAGAAGTCCTATGTGTCTGGCGGATTTTTGCGTGTGTTTTGGTCGTGTAGCCTGTGTAGGATAAGTAGGCTGGGTGCACGAGCGCAAAACGTTTGTTTAGGTGTGTAATTCTGCATTTTGGATTGGTAATGTTATTAGTTGCAATTTAGTGTTGTTAAATGGCGGCAATTGTCTATGTGTTAGGCGGTTGTGGAGCATTTAGCGTCCTCCCTAATATTAATACTCCCTAAGTGTATTTTTTACCTCGTACGGTCTTGTGTATAAGTATTATGTGTCCGGCATTGTTTCCCCCCCCCCCCCCCCCCCCACACTTAGGTGATTTTCGGGTGTGTAAACTCGGCAAATTATGGTTCAATTGTCGTGCAACCTGATTCCCAGATGTTGTGCCTGTCACCCCTCCCCCCCCCCCCTTTGTTTTTGTAAAGTGCCGAAGTTTGTATTTTTAATTTTTTTTGTAAGTCTTACATTCCTTGTTGCAAGTGTTATGGGACGTAATTTTTACGGCAATTTTTTAGAACTGCTACGGGTCTCGCATTCTGAATTGTGTAATTGAGTTTTGTGTTGATGTGTAGTTCCGCGGGTCGAAGGGATGAGCGCCTACAGAGCTCATCTCCACCATTCCGGGGCTCGTAGGGATGAGCGCCTATGGGCTGCTTCTCCACCAGCGCAGTGAGCTCCTTTGGCGCTCCCTGCCTAAGTCGTACAGGATAGTAGGGATGAGCGCCTATGGAGCTCATCTCCACCAGCGCAAGGAGCGCCTTTGACAACTGAATTGTGTAATTGAGTTTTGTGTTGATGTGTAGTTCCGCGGGTCGTAGGGATGAGCGCCTACAGAGCTCATCTCCACCATTCCGAGGGTCGTAGGGATGAGCGCCTATGGCCCGCTTCTCCACCAGCGCAGTGAGCTCCTTTGGCGCTCCCTGCCTAAGTCATACAGGATAGTAGGGATGAGCGCCTATGGAGCTCATCTCCACCAGCGCAAGGAGCGCCTTTGACAACTGAATTGTGTAATTGAGTTTTATGTTGATGTGTAGTTCTGTGGGTGGTAGGGATGAGTGCCTAGGGCGCTCATCTCCACCAGCGCAGTGAGCACCTTCAGCGCTCCCTGCCTAAGTCATGCGAGGTCGTAGGGATGAGTGCCTACGGCGCACATCTCCACCATTCCGCGGGTCGTAGGGATAAGCGCCTACGGTGCTCATCTCCACCAGCGCAGTAAGCGCCTTTGGCGCTCCCTGCCTAAGTCGTACGGGGTCGTAGGGATAAGCTCCTTATCCAACCAGCTCAAGGAGCGCCATAGGTGCTCCTTGCCAGCAACTGCTGCCCTCGCTTGGCGAGGGCCGCAGTTGCAGCGGGTATGCTACGCGAGCCCGCAAACGTTAGCAAAAACCTGTATTGCTGAGAACTATATATGTGATAATAATGCTGTCACACAGTGAGTAGTTCATATATCGCTACCCAATCTTTCTCTGGTTACTGTTTTCGATGCGACTAACTCTGGTTTGTCCAACTTTTTCACAGGCACAATATTAGAATAATAAATGTGTTTTGATATATTTAATGTGTTTACAGTTGTTTCCTAAATTAAGAAATATTAGATGCGTCATTAATATTAAAAGGATCCTATCCGGTAGCTAATTCAACACAGAAATATTATCTTACATTTCAGTAGCGGCTTTATTAGTGAATGCAGTGAGAGGGCTTGCAAGGGTGGATTTACATGATAACATTCCCATACAACACCCCCAACACAATAGACAAGATGGCGGCCTTGGTGATCATTTCATTCTTTTTGATTGCCTGTTTAATAACCACATGTAACTTCATTTTTGAAGTACAGCTAATAAAAGTATAACCAATCATATATAGTTCTTTGATTCTGATGCTTAACCTATTTATGAGTTTATTATTTTATTAATTTTACATAATCATTTTTGCGATCCCTATTGCTTAGTGAACATGGAGCAATTAACCCTTCATTGAACCTTGGTCAAATAACAGTAGACATATTATCCAAAAAAATACAAAACTGTTTTATTTCTTCAATTCAACAACAACAACAAACAGTTTGTGGGGGAAATGGCAAAATTATTAAGGGTGGCGCTAAACATTTTGATGATAAAACCTGGTATTTACATCGCCACAGAATAAAGTGGAATGTCTGATGTTTTGGTTATTTTTGAACACGGATAATAATCCCAAAATTTTTCACAACTGACATGATAAAGCTGTAATTTTAAACCTTCCATTAAAGGGTCATTTTATGAAACAAGAATGTTTAAAATTAATTGTAAATCTGGGAAGCACTGACTACATACTGCACAATTCCCCTGCCAGTTCTCCTTTAGTGAAAGTCGCATGCTGGGTTCTCAGCCAATCCGTGGATGATTGTTCCCATGAACTTCTGTGATTGGCTGAGAAGCCAAAAGAGGATTCTAACTGGAAATGAACTGCGGTGCCAAGTATTCAGTGATTCTGAAGAGACAGAAAATTGCTGGTAGAAAAGAAAGTAAGTTCCATTTTTGTCACTGATACTTAGAATTCTGTGCTTTGTAATCTGATTGGTTGGAAAGATTCAGAGCTAAATAAACTATGGTTTTAATTATAAACTGTGACTACAGAAAATTATTCAAATAAGTGCAAATTTAAAGGAGAGTAATAAGAGCAAAAACCTGATGAAATAGAGAATCAAATTAAATGCTATAATTATTCTGAGACAAATACAAGAAAATGAATGGACTGTAATGTATTCACTTAACTGTACAAGTGACGTCTGACTTATTAAATTAAGATTTTAATTTATTTTTTTTCAGCCTTACTTTTCCGTTGGCGTTTGTTTTATTTTAGGTTTCATAATAATAAAAAAATATGTTTTAACCATTTGCTCCCTGGTACAGTTAGCATACTGAGGACTTGTGCTTTTGCCATTCTCCTTTATGTCTAAATGTAGTTTATTTCACTCTGGATCTTTTTCTCATCAGTTACCCACTTCCAAAAGAAATTGGAAGAATTATGACCTGTGACAGTTAATCCATTTCAGTGAACCTTTAAAGAAACATTTTACCTCTGTGATTGAGGATTTGTGGTCTCTAAACGGACTATGGGGACATTTCTAGTTTAGGAGAGATATGTGAAATAATTGCAAACAAAAATATTAAAGTCACAATATTTTTATGCATTACTAAATGTTTTTCTTTTTGCTTAAAAATAAATTATATTAATGTGTTGTTATTATTCTTTATTTTTTGTATTGAGAAGGTGTATCAGGGAGAAGCACAGATGTGATGACTATCAAACCATAAAATAGTTAAAGGGTATTAAAGGTTCTAGGATGTTACTAGGTATATAGTAAACCTGTATATCTATTTACTTTTATGTACTTTATTTTATTAGGAAGTGTTTATAAGCTTTGTTTTTACTGCTCAAATAAAAAAAAATAGTCCCTGTATGGGTCTGCCCCCTGCAACTCATGAAGACACAGACTCTGCTGTATTTGCTCAACCTCATACTAACCAATCAGCAACATTCTGAGACGTGATCCCTAATAGGCTAGGACACTACACTGCATATCCAGCCCTACAGAGTCTGTGTGTGTCTGCATATGCTGCATTGGGCAGACCCATACAGGGACGATTTGTTTTGTTTCAAGCACTTCCTAATAAAATAAAGTACATAAAAGTAAATAGATACACAGGGATATTATATACCTAGTAAAATACAGGAACCTTCCATATCCCTTTAAGAGTAAAATTAACATACCCACTGTGGCGACAGAGGAGATAAGAACAAAAAAAACAGCCCAGTGATCATGGGTGTCTATCATGTCTCACCTTGATCTTTGGCATAGTCTGGAGTTCTGAATAAAAAGATTGAGTGAGTATTACCCCACACACCCAAATGTGGGTGATCCAAACAGTTTTGCAAAAGATGCCCTACAACAGCATTAAAATTAAACATTTGTGACGTGTCTGATACAGTTGAATTTATAGCACCTGTAATTTAAATGCATGTTAGATAACTGACAAGAGAAAATGAATATATAGCGGAGGACAAAAATATAATATATAATTTCAAAGTCCGTACATGTTTTAATAGTTACAGCCATTATATAAAACCACCCCAAGTGCTAACGTTTTATCCATAGGTTTAGTAGATATGGGTCACATCCTAATGCAGTAAACATGTTATGGTTTGATGACGATTGAGCATTTCCATTATCAATGGTGCAGCGATCATGGATATAAAGTAAGTGATCTCGTAACTAAATGAAAGTAAACATTGATCCCACATCATAAAAGAACTTCAGATTCACTTGTTGGTAAACAATCTAAATATTGGTAAATAAATATCCACTTTGTCACATCTACAGATGGATAATACCAGAAACTGGATCATATTAACGGACCGCTCTAATGCCCTAACAACAGGAGCAATATGTTGTAATTAGATATTGATCATTAATAAAATTCATTCATATTCAAAGATTTAAAAAGCAATATGCAATAATAAACCTACTTTCAAAAGGTCAGAATCAGGTGCTGTGGGTTTGTACCCAGATAAGGGAAACTGCCTGGCAGGAGGTTTAAATTTTAAGGCACAAACTTATATCAACGCAAAGCTCTCCACTGACTGGAGACTTGCTGTGTTAATATGGTTTCCCTTGGCAACAAGCTCTTTCTGCAGGGGAAGCATATGAACGATTGTTAGTCATCTAATCCTTAAAGATATATAGAAGTTTCATAGGTCATGAATGCAACAGATAAAAGAATCAGTAGTGTATGAAAACCTTTTTTGCATGAAAAAAATCCAAAAAATAAACAAATAAAATGTGTTTTCTGGCAGTTGATTCTGAGAACGTACATTCCTGAAATTCCAAGCTAAATTAGCATAAAATGCAAAATGTGTACTGGCCAATCAGAGGCAGCTAAAACATTGTTGCAATGTTTCAGTCTCTGCAGCAAAGCATCAGGGGAAGTGTAGTCTTTTGTTGACACCACAAGAAAGCAATTCAGACAATGCCATGCTTGATCTCTGCCCTGTGCTGCTGTTAGCTTGAAGGTTAGTATAGGGTTAAAATGTACTTGAATTCAGTTTTTCTTTTGGTTAGTAGGTAGACACCTCTGGGGGCATGGAAACCATTGTGTTTAAAATAAAATAAATCTGTATATATGAATGACTCAATGCAATGTGTGCTTATGATAAAAGCAGCATGTGTTAAAAAAAGGTAAAAAAAAGAGAAACTTCCATATACCTTTAGACCCATCTCTCAGCCAACCACCCATTCTCTTTTGATGACCTTATCAGGGTGGAGACAAGCTTGAGACTGACACACTAATCTTTGAAAGTGAATTTAATATTAAAAATGTATATTATTTATCATTAAGTATTTATCACTTTATTAATGTTCAAAACATAATTAGAACAGCTAATTCCTCGTTCGATAAAAAGCCTAATATTTCAGACTTTAGATCAGTATTACTCACAAAAGGCAATGTCATTGTAAGCCAGGTAAACATTGATACTGCAGGCATTATATGTGTATATAAAGTGATGAACCACAATCTTTATAGAACCAACTTGTAGAACCAGAGTCAAAAAACAGTAGTGTCAGGAAACAGTCAGATGCTGTAGAATTGCTGCTGTTCTCCTGCAATATCCAGTAAGAGCTTCTTTCTTCCTATCGCTCCAGACTGTGGTTTACATCATATCAAGCTAAGAGGAACAAAAAAAAGAAAGATTAATACATAGATCTGTAGGAAAGGGACTGAGAAGAAACTAACAACAACCCCACTGCTTACCAAATCATCTACATCTTCCTCCTCATCCTCCATGGGGGCCTCTTCTACTTTCTTATCTTTGCGGGCCAAGAACTGAAACAAAAGTGCAAATAGGTGATGAGTTATCTAAGTTTGTAACATTCAAATGGACATTGAACTTTCATGTAGTCAAACCTTTTTTTCTTTTTTGAAGCTCTTTTCATTGTTTTTAAATATTACAGTATTAGCTTTTACAGCACTCACACGGAGTGGACATGAGTCAATCGCACAACACAACTTACCAAGCTTACCAGGACAATCTCACAGGTATTTGAGTGCTCGTATATCACAAGCTCCATCTAATCACTGTACTTATATACTGTTTTTTTTCTCCCTTTGATGTTACAATGTATAATTGATGCAAAAAAATAAGGGTTGTGGATAGAGCGATTGTTTCCATTTGCAATGTGAATATCATTTTTGGACCTTGCAGAACCTACTGAGGGTCGGAAGTTCAACAGGACATTTGCTAGAATTGCGTGGTCAACAGAGTCTAGTAAAAATGCTCTAAAAACTCACCTTATTTTTCAAGTTAGTTTAGCCATCAAAAGTATCATGTTTATACCACTTTTGTTACTTTTTTTTTTTTTTAACGTGATGTCACACTGGGAAAGTCCCCGGCAAGTGATCACAGGGCAGAATTACCCTGTGACCACTTCAATCCACTGGGCACCAGGGATCAATCACCACCAGGTAGGTATAGATCTCTCGCGCTCTATCAATCTAGTGACAGAGTTAGACCAGGGATTTGAATGGGCCAGAGTTATACAGATATTGCAAAGCTTCATTTTCTCCTGGAGGTGAAAGAGTTACCAACTGGAGCAGTTTGACTCAGGTGAGCAGAGACTTTAAAGGAGTGAGAAAGATGGGTTTGTTATTTTTGCTCTATCCATGTTTAGCTGGGTGGAAGCTGTTAGATTGATATGTTTTGTGAAACTAGCTTCTATATTAGTAAAATTTTAAAAAAGCGTCCTGTACTGGTGTTCCTCCACCGAAAATAGATCTGATTACCCTAGCCCTTCTTTGCCAGAGAGAAATGGGCTGGTCTTTACCACTAGGAGGAACAAGACTTGAAAATAAACGTACATATGAACACACAACCAAAACTGTTAAGAACAGCTAAAAATGTGTTTATAAACTTCAAAGCCTATAAAGAGCCCTGGCGCTTTCCGTACCATTTTTGCCTCCTCCGGAGTCACTGTGCTGTCTTTGGATTCTTCACAAGTGATGAGAGAAATGTTATCTGAAAAACAAAAGATGTAGAGAGATAAGACAAGTCATAATCTGCTGAAGCTTTCATGGATATGATACACATACTGTCTGTACCCCCCTCTCACACATCCTCCTCCCATACAGCCTCCTCTCATACAATCTCTATTACCTTGAATGACAATTTCCCAGAATTCGGCCAATGTGCTGCCCTGCACCCGGTCCTTCAGTGACTGGAGGAAATCATTGAAGAGTTGGGGTTGAGATAACTTCATGGAGAAGTAAGGAGAAAATGGGAAAATTTAGTTAATTCGCTTAATTTCTCTTGACATGTAAAAACTATATAGAAATAAAGACTCATTAAAAAAGTATACTGGATTATAAACATAATCATCTTTTTGTTCCGGTGTTAAAAGGACAAAGAAAGAATGTTTGTCTTTGTTGGGTATTTCATAATGTGCAACAATGCATTTTCTTTTTTCAAAGTGAAGGTCTCAGAGCACATAAGGTATTCAGATTTTTAAATGTCCTGGGGGTTTGCCCTTTGTCAGGCAATGATATATACAAACTTAAGTACACTCTCTGCATTTCCTCTTAGTATGAATTAAGTTTAAACAAGTTTTTTTTTAATATAATGCGTTAATTTTTAGCAATGGGATCAGTATATAAAGAAAATAAATCTTATTATTATTATTAGTAGTATACTTTATATGTAGCGAGCCAACAGATTCTTCCATGTGTATCCTATATTACATTTGACTTAGCACTGTAGCTTCCATCAGGATTGCTTCTCTATACCCCTTTTAGTGTTTAGTTCCCTTTCAGGTAAATAACATAATCAGCACAATAGTTAAAGATTCCTATCATGACTCTGCCCCTCAGCACATCGTCCCCCACATCTTGACACCAGGTAGGGAGTGAAGAGATTTGCTTAAGTCTGAACGACTAAACTTATATTTAAGTTTTAGTTTCACATAATATATACATTTTTATAAATATAATTTACATTATAATAACAAATATTTCATTAAATATAAAACATTTGATCATCAACACTTAAAATGTCCAAAAACACGCAACACTTACATCATAGATGGAAAGTGGTTCCTAATAATCCCTTCCAGCACAAAGGCCAGTCAATGAAACACGTTTTTTTAATTTAATCTATGTCCTATACCACCACCCTATTATCTAGTAGGTATGCGCTCTTATTCTCACACCTACTGAACTCTGCCACAAATAATATTGGTTAGAGTGGACAGCCTTGTTGCATGCCATTATTGATATTGATCTTATCTACAGAGTCCCCTGGTAACCACAGTCTCCCCATTAGCCACGAGTATAATACTTTAATGTTGAAAACACAATTATCAACAAAGTTAGAACTATGGTATTCCCAGTAGTAACATACAGATGTGAGAACTGGACCATAAAGATGTCTCAGTGACGGAAAATCGACGCCTTTGAATTGTGGTGTTGTAGAAAACTGTCCCTTGGACTGAAAGAAGATCTAATCAATCAATACTTAAATGAAGACTTTTTTTCACTGGAAGGTTTGATCATGAGAATAAAGCTCAAACATTTTGGCCATATCACGAGAAGACAGAAATGCCCTGAAAAAGTCTCCGATGCTGGAAAAGATTGAAGGCACATGAAGAAGGGGATGGCAGAGGCAGAGATGGATAGGAAATGTAATTGAAACAATGAACATGAGCTTGAGGGAGCTCAGAGGGGCAGTGGCTGACTGTTGTGAATGGCGGGCTGTGTTGCATAGGGTCAAAGATAGCCGAACAGGACTAAACATGCGGAGTCAATAGCCAATAAGCATCTATTACCTTAAGCAGAAACTTTCATGAAACTCTATCAAAGGACATTTTTGACATTTACAGATAGAAAGGTTTGATCTCCACAACATTTTTCAACATAATCAGTAAGTGAAATTATTTTCTGTATAAGTCTAAATTACAACTTTTTGCCAAATATGATTACATCATTATTGATTACATAGTTTTTTAATTCCTTACACAAGCAAGGGGTCTCCACTCAGTTTTTGTATTACTGTGATCATTGCCGCCAACATTTCATCCCAGAATGCCCCTCCACCTAACACAACACTATATAAATTTGCCAAATACAGAGCTAGAATATGAGAACATGTCTTGAAGATTTTAAGATCTGCAACTGTCTGCATAACTCCCTGCACCATTACACCTGCTTACACAACAAGTCTTCTACTCTACTAAATTTTTATAATGCAAAATAATCCAAGATTTTTTATTCAAACAGTGAATGATGGAAGTTGATGATCTCCTCCCTATTGCCACTGGCTTAAACAGAACCTCGCTTTGGTATTTTGTTTAGTCTTCGATTACCCAGCCTCTGCACAAGGATATGGCCTATTCCATCCATTCCTTCATAATATTTACCTTTGGACCAATGCAATGTCTTCTATACCAACTCAAATTGAAAGATTACAGCTACAACACCAATTATTGTGTATCCACTATTCTAATGCCCTGCCAGATTAACTGATTTGCTGGACATGGGGGTGGTCCAGCAAATCGGTTAATGTGGCAAAGCCACCAAATCCCAATGATGCAGAGGCCCAGAAGTTCCTCCCCAAAGAGACCCAGGCCAGAGAGAAGTCACCAGACAAAGGTGAACCTGAAAAGGGTGCTGATGCCACAGCAGCACGAGGGCAACCCCAACAGACAACGCAGGAAGTTCCTTATGAACATTTGTCTGGATTAATGGAATTGCCAGACCCTACGATGCCAGAAAATTGGTGTTGTAACTGTATTAATCTTAGCCCTTATTTCAAATACATGCTCTTTGCAGCATGGTATTCATCTTAGAACATTTTAGAGCTCCTCAACCCCTCCAGTACAGACACTAAAACGTGAAAAGCTGTATTTCTCTTCCTCTTAAAGGGGTAAAGAAGAGTGTTTGATGTAAGTATTTTTCTTCTGCCTTTGTAACCTAATAATGAGCTGCAGTGGCCAAAATAAGCTCTTCGATATTTAGCGGCTCATTAGATATATTATTTTTCACCACTTTCAATACATGTAAAGTAAATAAACAGTACATTTGTGTCCACATTTAAATGTCTAAAAATAAGGAAAAAAAATGTATTTCCTTTTTATAATTCCAAGAAGTACATTTATTGCACTGAACTCTGTGAAACTGGTCCAAAACGCATTATACAGCAATCTTTTAGTGGTTAATAAGCTGGTCTGTGATAGTGCAGACCTAGGTTCTAGCCCCACCAAGGTTTTTGTTTGTTTGCTTGTTTGTTTTATAAATAGCAATTTTTACTTTGGTAACAAGATAAAATGGCAAATATATTAACTGTAACTGTGTGATTTCTGACAAATATTGGGTGGTAGTATTGGTCTAATAGTCTGCACACAATGTGTATGTGAGACTCTAGTTGACTCATACAGCGATATTACTGCTCACTGGTTACATAGGTGATATCCCATAGCAATTAAACATTCATATATACAGTAGCCTGTTTCAGGAGCAGTACAAATGCTTTCCATGTCTCCTTAAAGTATACATTTTAGGATCTGTTGAAGTTAGAAATGACTAAATTAAATATCATTCCATATTCATGCTAAATTGTATACTCTAGTTGTGATGAGATTTACATGTACACAAAGTTGTTATTCACACAGGTACACTCCAGGCTTACCCTGATGGCCTCTTCTCGGAGCACCTTGATGCAGTTCATGCTCTTCATGTAGTAGTGAGACTGCTTTGTGTCAAGGAATTCATACATTCGATTAATCAGCTGATTACTCACTGAAAAAGAAAATAATATATATTTAGGAACAAACCACAGAACAGACGAAAAGTTTGTGACACAAAGATTGTAGAGAGCACTACGGAGAGCTTAGGGGTTGTGTTTTCTATAAATATTCAAAAGTTTGGATATCCCTCAAGTGGAAAATCTCAGCAACCAGTGGTCTATACAAAATGGCGAGGCAGCATCAGTCCTCAAGGTATGTTGGGATATCATGAGTATATTTTATATGTTTCACTATATTTTGTAATATGTTGATAAAATGAGTATATTTTATGTTTTGCTTTAATAGATACCATATTTTGTAAACCAATGACCCTTTGAGAGAAATCAGATTAATAAAATATGTAGATAAAATGGTTACTTTAGTCATAAAACTATTCAAAATAATAGATGATGTTTTGGAAGTTTAAAATCATGTATATATGTATTTATATATGTTTTTTTTATATATAAGTTTGCGAGTTTTCAATCTTGTGTCAGGCCTTGGAAACAAGCTCTATGTACATTTGATTTTATGCTCAAAAACAGGGCCCTCCATTCTTTACAAGGTGTTTAATTTGTTTTCTGCTATGTACTCAACCCCTGTACAGCGCTACGGAATATGTTGGCGCGATATAAATAAAGATAATAATAATAATAATAATATATATTTTTATAGCACTATCAATATCCATATAGCTTTACAGAGACAAGGTAAAAAAAGGGAGGATCCTAAATGTCCAGATGTGTATTCACTACTGGAAGGCATCTTTATTGAGGCGATTATTAAGCTGCCTTCAAAATTTAGAAACACTGGAGTGGGTCACCATTCCCTTCTCCAGTGGACCATGATTTGTCTGATCTCTCTCCTATGACCTGCCCATCTTGGGTAACTCTACATGGTTTAGCTCACAGCTTCATTGCGGTACACAAGCCCCTTTAACATAAGAAGGGAGCAATCCAGAAGGGGATCAGAAGCTGTTATACTAATTATTTTTTGCAAAGGAAGAAAGACGAAAAGAGGAAAAAAAGAGAGTAAGAGATTGCAGTAGTACATTTCAGGATAAGTGCCTGGGTAATTATCCTGGCAGGCGTGGAGAGTAGAAAATGGCGCATCTTTTCCATATTTTTTATGAAAATGTCATGTTTTTGCAATGGATTAGACAAATCATATAGAACACATAAGCAGAGCGTTTATCTACTGGATGAATGACTGTACCACTGACCTTGATAGGAAAGGGGATAATCGGGACAGGTTTGGGGTAACATATTAAATGCAGACTTCTTACACTTCTTCAGCCACAACCAACCTGCATGGGACAGTTCACTTGTTTCCCTTTAAGTTGAATTGCATGTTTCAATTAGCACAATTTTAGAGCTTTTGTCACAGCTGTGACTTGAAACTGCCTATTGGACTTCTAGCTTGCCCGCTTGGATATTTACAGATATGTTGATAAACCAGTCGCCTAACCAGAAGCTGTTTCTTCATCTCAACAGAAGGAAATGTAACAGTGTTTTTAAAGAAAAACAAGGGGGCTAGCAATGTATTTGGGCTAGCAACATATTTCTTAGATGAATAGAATCCCTTCCAACGGTTATTATAGCTCTGTATCTGCCTATAGGCTCTGTGCCCTAAATACTACCTTGAACATAAATACATAATTGTATGATAGATGACATTATTGGTGCCATGCTTAGTGCTGTGTTACGCTTGTTACTTTAACACCTATAACTAACCATCTTAGCATTACAGTTACCGCTCCGCTACTTAAGTCACAGTTTAATATTCTCAGACTGTTTTCCCCATTACATGTAGCACCGTCTTCTATTAAATGTAGCACATTCTTCTGTTAGAGTCATAAAAACATTACTGATCTGTCTTTCCTTCTCTCACTAATTACTGAAGACACTTCTTCCTCACTGGCGTGTTAAATTAGAATATTGTTGGATTCCCTTGCAGTGTATATGGAGGAATTTCTATGAAGGCTAACCATTAACCCAACGCCATGTGCTTTGTGCATTGGATGCTGCAATATGGACATTCACATAGTTTTTCATTAAGCTAGATTTTTAAAGGCCTGTGATTTCTTTATCACTTTAGTGTGCCTTTAACAAACATTAAAAACAGTTGTGCTGATGTTTACATGGTCACGGAGAGTAGGACACGACTGAACAATTAAACAACAAATAATACATTAAACTGGCCATTTTTCTCCACAACAAATCTGTACAGCAGCAATGTGAGACTCCTTTTGCTAATAGATACTTTTTGCCGCCATAAACAAATAAGCCCGCTGTAACAAATTAGCAAATTAGTATGCAATGCGCTGTATATTAGCATATAAAGCTGCAAAGATAATATCTCAAGAATGATATACTCTAGAAAAAATATCTAGTACAGTCCATTTTTTTAAAATAATATTTAATAATAAATTAAAACAGTTTTTTTTGTTTTTTCTTAAAACTTTATCCAGAGAATTACTTCAAAACAGCATATTGTAAATGGGACTGAGGTGGCCCTTCAAGGGATATGGATGTTACTAGGTATATAATATATCTATGTATCCATTTACTTTTATGCACATTATGAAGAATTGCTTATATGCTCTGCCTAAAATCAAATAACATGCTGCCGAGATGTGGTCCCTGATAGGCTAGGACACTACGCTGCACATTCAGCCCTACAGAGTCTGCGTCTGAATATGCTGCCGTTGGCAGAACCACACATGGAGTACTTATTTCATTAAGAAGTGCTTATAAGCTCAGTTTTTACAATATAAAATTAAACAAAGCACATAAAAGTAAATAAATAGAAGGGATAGTACAAAACTACTAAAATCCAGGATTTTTCAATATCCCTTTAAAGGTCCAGTAGATGCCTTTCCTAGGTAAAGGATCAAAGTAAACCAATGTTAATGTTTTATTTATCTGCATTTAAACCAATAAAAGAATAATTAGGTTAAAAAATAAGGTTTAAACTTACAATAAGGATGTTCCACCAGAACCTGCACTAAATACGGTTGTGTGATGAAGAATAGGATCAAAAATGTTGCTTTACCTGCTCCTATGTCCAGATCCTAAGGTAATCTGCATTGTTGGAACATTATTAATCTTAAACTAGCAAAATAGAATCAGGAAGTCACAAGCTATAATCATAGGTGAAGATACCATATAAGCACCCTACTTGGATCCTGAGGGCCCCACTTTTTCTCTGGGTATCCTGCTTGTGTATTTATATGACATACAGGCTTTACATCACAATTCATTGTAAGATAGCACAGGGCACAGCTTTAAAGAGAGGAGCAAAAAGGGGATTTAATATCTCTTTGGTAAATCAAAGGTTCAGAAGAGTGACGAATATTTCAAGAGAAAGTTTCCTTAAAAAGAAGATTCTAGGAGCGACCTTGAAGCTGAAGTGATAAGAAGTGAAATGGGCAAAAATTGTGTGCGGCGGGTGCGGGTCTATATACCGTCCCACCTTTTCCCACCCATGATCACTAACACTCAGCCCATTTTTTATCTATTCCTCTTATCCCCTTCTCTCTTCCCCCTTTTAGTCACCGCTCTATCACCACTTCCATCCTCTCAGCATTCTCTTATAACTATTATTACTCATTACTTAAATGTACCATCATCATCCAATAGTGCTATATAAAAAGGTGCAGTAAAGGCATATTACAAAGGAAATACAAATTTTAAGGTGTGCAGAAATATGAAAGGCAACAGATAACTTGGGGCAACTAATCTGAGGTCCCAAATATGAAGGATGTACAAGTGCTCCTCCTTACACTCTAGCCTTTTACACTGTCCCTCCGAACCCCTCATATTAAGGCCATGTATATTCATGACTGCAAGCAGTGAGTGTACCGGTCATCTGTGGGTGTTACTGAGGGTATAATAAGGAGAGATTCTATGAGTGGTCACAGCAGCATCTTATGGTCGGGCAGTTCTCTTTGCAGTCTTTTCTATGACATATCTCTAGGAGAGATCCTATCCCAGCCGGGCATGTTGCCCTTTGTCATTTTCTGCTTGTCAATCTGATTCCTAGTATAATGTGCAGATTTGTCTCGACTTTAACGCTTTCACTGATTAAGGTTGTGCAGAGCAAAATATCTGTAAGGTGTTTTATTACTTACAGACTAATAGTACACTGTGATTTTACAATTATTATATTTAATTAAATTTATAATTACTAAAAATAGACAAATTGAAAACGATTGCCTAGACTTAGACATAAAAACAAAATGTAAAATAAAATTTAACTTGAAATTGGGAGACATATATACAAATAAGAACAAATAATTACATCTGATATCCTTTTTTTGCTTTGCTATTATGTATTTCTATTCTTTTCTATGTTTTTCTTCAATTTTTGTATGTAAATCTATGATTGTCGGTAAAATTAATTTTATATGTAATACTAAAAGCAAAAAAAAATAAAAAAATAAAAAAAAATAAAAAAAAAAATATATATATATATATTTATTTTTTAAGTTATAAAATTGATTTGCAGGTCAGTGAGGGAAATAAATACTTGATCCCCTATCAATCAGCAAGATTTCTGGCTCCCGAGTGTCTGTTATGCAGGTAACAAGCTAAGATTAGGAGCTCTCTCTTAGAGGGAATGCTCCTAATCTCAGCTCATTACCTGTATAAAAGACACCTGTCCACAAAAGCAATCAATCAGATTCCAAACTCTCCACCATGGCCAAGACCAAAGAGCTGTCCAAGGATGTCAGGGACAAGATTGTAGACCTACACAAGGCTGGAATGGGCTACAAGACCATCGCCAAGCAGCTTGGTGAGAAGGTGACAAAAGTTGGTGTGATTATTCGAAAATGGAAGAAACACAAAATAACTGCCAGTCTCCCTCTGTCTGATGCTCCATGCAAGATCTCACCCCGTGGAGTTTCAGTGATCATGAGAACGGTGAGGAATCAGCCCAGAACTACACGGGAGGATCTTGTTAATGATCTCAAGGCAGCTGGGACCATGGTCACCAAGAAAACAATTGGTAACACACTACGCAGTGAAGGACTGAAATCCTGCAGCGCCCGCAAGGTCCCCCTGCTCAAGAAAGCACATGTAACTTTTTTGACATGCATTTTTCTTGTTTTGTTTTTTTTGTATTTTGTCTCTCACTGTTAAAATACACCCACCATTAAAATTATAGCCTGATCATTTCTTTGTCAGTGGACAAACGTTCAAAATCAGCAGGGGATCAAAAACTTTTTCCCCCCCACTGTAGGATAATATATGAAGGAAAATGTTCTCAAGAAGTTCTGTAACTTCTCCTTTTGAGCTTTTTTTTCAACAAATGCAGCTGGAAAACTGTCTGATCTTTAATATTTTGAATTGTTGTATATAACTATGTTAAAAGATCATTGCAATTCATGTTTATAGAGCATTTAAAAGAACATATTTCTCTTTTTTTATATCAAAAAGTAGTGACAGGAAGGATGTGATGGAAATCTTTAGACTCAACTGAATGACTAAATAACAAGTCACCATATCATATTGTACATTTCAAGAATACATTTGTTCACCAAAGATGGATAGCAAAACACAGACAGATTTTATGACTCTTTAAAAGAAACCCTTAAAGGGACTGTAACTATTGCAAGCGTTGGCTTCCCTATTTTTGTGTTATGAAGACTCCCTTTATCAATTACATCTTAACTTCCAAGGCTTTTCCTGAGGGGTAGATAAGTAAAGTCAATTGATAAAAATGCAAATAGCAGTCCACCTTTGAATTGTGGTGTTGGGAGAAAAAAACTGATTTGGGTCCCCTTGACTGCAAGAAGATCCAATAAACCAATAATACAGGAAATCAAGAAAAACTATTCACTGGAAGGTTTGATCATGAGGCTAAAGCTCAAATATTATGGCTATATCATGATTCCCAGAGAAGACTATGATGCCGGGTAAGATTGAAGGCATATGAAAGAGAAAAACGGCAGAGGTGGAGATGGGTAGATTTGATCATTGAAGAAATGAACATGAGCTTGAGGGAGCTCAGAGGGGTAATGGCTTACAGATGTGCCCGGTGTGTTGCAGTCCATATGGTCACAAAGAGTCGGACACAACCGAATGACTAAACCAGAAAAGTTGGCAAGGAGCTAATCTCAGCCTCCAAGTTTCAAACCTACTTGACAAGAAACATATACTCAGCAATAGGGACATGTATTAGACAAAAAATGGAGACTGTCAGGTTCAACAGGTAATGCATTTAAAAGCGGTTTTTAACTTGCATATTACTAAAACATTTCTGCCTGTCATCAATACAAGTTTTTATAACATGGTATAATAAAAATATCAGACTACAGTCTAGTGTCCCTTTAGGCAACATGAATATAATTAGACCAGTTTTAGGCATTTGGACATTTTGCTACCCATATGCATCTGACCCTCTTGCAACGAAAAGGTTAATAAATTCCATTTATTGATACTTCATATTGACGGTAAATCCTTCTCAAGGATTCCAAACGTGCTCAATTTAATCACCATAGATCTTAGGAATTAAAGACTTCCTTCGGTTGGCACCCTGCCTGCTCCTGCCATGCAGTATTTTTTATTTCTCTTCCACCACACGCTGGCAATGATGAAATAAAAAAAATAAAAAAAGAAGCAGCCGGTCCAGACAGCCATATTTTACATCTTCTAAGAGTGGCTGCGTTCCAGCTCCTGGCTTGATAAAGCTGCACTGAGTATAACAGGGAGCGGGCGTTGGTTTATTTATAAGGGGCTACTCACAGCAAACGTACCTAAACACATTTATCTTTTCCAGGGCAGTTTGATGTTCTCGGCACTCAAAACTAAACAGTTACTATCCAGCCCTCACTCACAGCTACAGGCGTATAGGAGAATCTGATGGGCTAGGGCCATATAATCTAAGGGCCGCCAAATTAAATCACAGTCATTTCTTCACTTAAAAAGGTATACAGAAGGTTCCTGGGTTTTACTAGGTATACAGTATCCCTGTGTATCTATTTACTGTTATGTACTTTATTTTATTAAAGAAGTAAGTATAAGCTTTGCATTTACTGCCTAAAGTCATACAAATATATGCCCATGGCAGCATATGTAGACACAGACTCTGTAGAACTGGCTGTGCAGTGTAGTCCTAACCTATCAGGGACCACGTCTCAGAAGCATGTTGCTAAGAGATCATCATTAATTGGTTAGTATGCGACACAGCACAAAAAGTACAGCAGAATCTGTGTCTTCCTGAGTTGCAGAGGACAGACCCATACAGGGACTATTTGTCTGAATTTAGGCAG
>CM050173.1:86611654-86676654 GCA_027410445.1 Discoglossus pictus | reverse complement strand
TTCTGTCCCCTTGGCAGAAAAACACCCCAAAGTATAACGTTTACACCTCCATGTTTGATGGTGAAGATGGTGTTCTTGGGGTTATAGGCAGCATTCTTCCTCCTCCAAACACAGCGAGTTGAGTTGATGCCAAAGAGCTAGATTTTGGTCTCATCTGACCACAACACTTTCACCCAGTTCTCCATTGAATCATTCAGATGTTCATTGGCAAACTTCAGACGGGCCTGTACATGTGATTTTTTTTTTAGCAGAGGGACCTTCGCGGGCACTGCAGGAATTCAGTCCTTCACGGCGTTGTGTGTTACCAATTGTTTGCTTTGTGACTATGGTCCCAGCTGCCTTGGGATCATTAACAAGATCCTCCCGTGTAGTTCTGGGCTGATTCCTCACCGTTCTCATGATCATTGAAACTCCACGAGGTGAGATCTTGCATGGGGCATCAGACCGAGGGAGACTGGCAGTTATTTTGTGTTTCTTCCATGTGCGAATAATCGCACCAACTGTTGTCACCTTCTCACCAAGCTGCTTGGTGATGGTCTTGTAGCCCATTCCAGCCTTGTGTTGGTCTACAATCTTGTCCCTGACACCCTTGGACAGCTCTTTGGTCTTGGCCATGGTGGAGAGTTTGGAATCTGATTGATTGATTGCTTTTGTGGACAGGTGTCTTTTATACAGGTAACAAGCTGAGATTAGGAGCATTCCTTTTAGGAGAGTGCTCCTAATCTCAGCTTGTAACCTGTATAAAAGACAACTGGAAGCCAGAAATCTTGCTGATTACTAGGGGATCAAATACTTTTTGCACTCATTGACCTTGAAACCAATTTATAACTTTGACATGCGTGTTTCTGGATTTATATATTTTTGTTATTCTGTCTCTGACTGTTAAAATACACCAACCATTACAATTATAGACTGATCATTTCTTTGTCAGTGGACAAACGTTCAAAATCAGCAGGGGATCAAATAATTTTTTTCTCACTGTGTGTGTGTATATATGTGTGTGTGTGTGTGTGTATGTGTATATATATATATATATATATATATATATATATATTATATATATATATATATATATATATATATATATATATATATTATGGGAAGTTTGTAAGTATGCCTGTAATTCAGGGTCAGAGTGCTGTGTGGATTTAGATTAAGCAGCACCTCCATGCCATTTATCCCAAGGCCTGTCTGAATGGCACTCCTACACACTCAATCTTTTTGACTGCACAGGATGAAAGGGCAGAGAGTGAGTCACAGAGCTGGTATCTGATACCCGTGCTCTCCACTTATTGCACAACAAAAGGTAACAATCTGAGGACATCTCCTATTTACAAGAGCTGCAGATTACTACAAATGAAAGGGAAAAACAAGTTGTGCCTTAAGATGGTACGCACTGACTCTAAGGGCTAGCAAAGGAATATATTCTTACCCGTTCTGGAACTCCGAGGGTTAATAGATGGCTTTAAAAACGCTCTATCCATAGAACTAGCCTATTACAGCTAGTTTGTTCTCTGATGGAGCGCCTCTGTCATTATGGATGCTTACGCAAATGACGCTTGGGGCTTAGTCTCCCTATGGGTGATAGGGGGCTCCATGTACTCTTTGCTCAATGTGCCTTAGGGAGTTCAGCTACATCCTATTGACAAGGCCAAACTAAGCCTGAAAAGTACATCTGGGATTTGTCATTTCTCCAGTTCAGGGTAGAATTGCCTGGTATTTCGGGGCTGGATCACTCTAGTGAGTGAGACGAGACTAATATACTACAGGATATTGTGAAGGGCACAAGTGGCTAAAAGCGGCTGCTCTCAGAGTGGGTTATCATGTCCACATAACTAACCTATTAAGATTAGTTTGTTCTCAGATTGAGCTCCTCTAGCTCTTTTGTATATAGTTACATAAATAATTGTTTTACCTCCTTTCTTGCAACTTAATGTAGTTGTATGTCACACTGGTGTGTTTCTGCCTATTCCCAATGGGCCAAAGCCTAAGGACATGACAAGAAAGAGAGAAGAAGGAAGAAAGAAAGACAGAGAAGGGAGAGAGAGAGAAAAGACAGAGAAGGGAGAGAGAGAGAAAAGACAGAGAAGGGAGAGAGAGAGAAAAGACAGAGAAGGGAGAGAGAGAGAAAAGACAGAGAAGGGAGAGAGAGAGAAAAGACAGAGAAGGGAGAGAGAGAGAAAAGACAGAGAAGGGAGAGAGAGAGAAAAGACAGAGAAGGGAGAGAGAGAGAAAAGACAGAGAAGGGAGAGAGAGAGAAAAGACAGAGAAGGGAGAGAGAGAGAAAAGACAGAGAAGGGAGAGAGAGAGAAAAGACAGAGAAGGGAGAGAGAGAGAAAAGACAGAGAAGGGAGAGAGAGAGAAAAGACAGAGAAGGGAGAGAGAGAGAAAAGACAGAGAAGGGAGAGAGAGAGAAAAGACAGAGAAGGGAGAGAGAGAGAAAAGACAGAGAAGAGAGAGAAGGGAGAGGGGGAGAGAAGGGAGAGGGGGAGAGAAGGGAGAGGGGGAGAGAAGGGAGAGGGGGAGAGAAGGGAGAGGGGGAGAGAAGCGAGAGAAGGGAGAGGGGGAGAGAAGGGAGAGGGGGAGAGAAGCGAGAGAAGGGAGAGGGGGAGAGAAGGGAGAGGGGGAGAGAAGGGAGAGGGGGAGAGAAGGGAGAGGGGGAGAGAAGGGAGGGGGGGAGAGAAGGGGGGGAGAGAAGGAAGGGGGGGGAGAGAAGGGGGGGAGAGAAGGGGCGGAGAGAAGGGGGGGAGAGAGGGGAGAGAGGGGAGAGGGGGGAGAGGGGAGAGAGGGGGGAGAGGGGGGAGAGGGGAGAGAGGGGGGAGAGGGGGGAGAGGGGAGAGAGGGGGGAGAGGGGAGAGAGGGGAGAGGGGGGAGAGAGGGGAGAGGGGGGAGAGGGGGGAGAGGGGGGAGAGGGGGGAGAGAGGGGAGAGGTGGAAGGGTGAGAGAGAGGGGTGAGAGAGAGGGGAGAGAGGGGAGGGGGCGAGAGAGGGGAGGGGGGCGAGAGAGGGGGGCGGAGCGGGAGAGGGGGGAGAGATTGCGCACACAGAGAGAGATTGCGCACACAAAGAGAGAGAGAGAGAGAGAGAGAGAGAGAGATCGCACAGAGAGAGAGAGAGATCGCACAGAGAGAGAGATATCGCAGAGAGAGAGAGATATCGCAGAGAGAGAGAGATATCGCAGAGAGAGAGAGATATCGCAGAGAGAGAGAGAGAGAGATATCGCAGAGAGAGAGAGAGAGAGATATCGCAGAGAGAGAGAGAGAGAGATATCGCAGAGAGAGAGAGAGAGAGAGATATCGCAGAGAGAGAGAGAGAGATATCGCAGAGAGAGAGAGATATCGCAGAGAGAGAGAGAGAGAGAGATCGCAGAGAGAGAGAGAGAGAGAGATCGCAGAGAGAGAGAGAGAGAGATCGCAGAGAGAGAGAGAGAGAGAGAGAGAGAGAGAGAGAGAGATCGCACAGAGAGAGAGAGAGAGCGAGATCGCACAGAGAGAGAGAGAGAGAGAGAGAGAGAGCGAGATCGCACAGAGAGAGAGAGAGAGAGAGAGAGAGCGAGATCGCACAGAGAGAGAGAGAGCGAGAGCACAGAGAGAGAGAGAGCGAGAGCACAGAGAGAGAGAGAGCGAGAGCACAGAGAGAGAGAGAGCGAGAGCACAGAGAGAGAGAGAGCGAGAGCACAGAGAGAGAGAGAGCGAGAGCACAGAGAGAGAGAGAGCGAGAGCACAGAGAGAGAGAGAGCGAGAGCACAGAGAGAGAGAGAGCGAGAGCACAGAGAGAGAGAGAGAGCGAGAGCACAGAGAGAGAGAGAGAGCGAGAGCACAGAGAGAGAGCGAGAGCACAGAGAGAGAGCGAGAGCACAGAGAGAGCGAGAGCACAGAGAGAGCGAGAGCACAGAGAGAGCGAGAGCACAGAGAGAGCGAGAGCACAGAGAGAGCGAGAGCACAGAGAGCACAAGAGGAGAGAGCACAAGAGGAGAGAGCACAAGAGGAGAGAGCACAAGAGGAGAGAGCACAAGAGGAGAGAGCACAAGAGGAGAGAGCACAAGAGGAGAGAGCACAAGAGGAGAGAGCACAAGAGGAGAGAGCACAAGAGGAGAGAGCACGAGAGGAGAGAGCACGAGAGGAGAGAGCACGAGAGGAGAGAGCACGAGAGGAGAGAGCACAAGAGGAGAGAGCACAAGAGGAGAGAGCACAAGAGGAGAGAGAACGAGAGGAGAGCGAGAGAACGAGAGGAGAGCGAGAGAACGAGAGGAGAGAGAGAGAGAGAGAACGAGAGGAGAGCGAGAGAACGAGAGGAGAGCGAGAGAACGAGAGGAGAGCGAGAGAACGAGAGGAGAGCGAGAGAACGAGAGGAGAGCGAGAGAACGAGAGGAGAGCGAGAGAACGAGAGGAGAGCGAGAGAACGAGAGGAGAGAGAGAGCGAGAGAACGAGAGGAGAGAGCGAGAACGAGAGGAGAGCGAGAGGAGAGCGAGAGGAGAGCGAGAGAACGAGAGCGAGAGAACGAGAGGAGAGAGAGAGAGAGAGAGAACGAGAGGAGAGAGAACGAGAGAACGAGAGGAGAGCGAGAGAACGAGAGCGAGAGAACGAGAGAGAGAACGAGAGCGAGAGAACGAGAGAGAGAACGAGAGGAGAGAGAGAGAGAGAACGAGAGGAGAGAGAGAGAGAGAACGAGAGGAGAGAGAGAGAGAGAACGAGAGGAGAGAGAGAGAGAGAGAACGAGAGGAGAGAGAGAGAGAGAGAACGAGAGGAGAGAGAGAGAGAGAGAACGAGAGGAGAGAGAGAGAGAGAGAACGAGAGGAAGAGAGAGAGAGAGAACGAGAGGAGAGAGAGAGAGAGAACGAGAGGAGAGAGAGAGAGAGAACGAGAGGAGAGAGAGAGAGAACGAGAGAACGAGAGGAGAGAGAGAGAGAGAACGAGAGGAGAGAGAGAGAGAGAACGAGAGAAGAGAGCGAGAACGAGAGGAGAGAGCGAGAACGAGAGGAGAGAGCGAGAACGAGAGGAGAGAGCGAGATCGCACAGAGAGAGCGAGATCGCACAGAGAGAGCGAGATCGCACAGAGAGAGCGAGATCGCACAGAGAGAGCGAGATCGCACAGAGAGAGCGAGATCGCACAGAGAGAGCGAGATCGCACAGAGAGAGCGAGATCGCACAGAGAGAGCGAGATCGCACAGAGAGAGCGAGATCGCACAGAGAGAGCGAGATCGCACAGAGAGAGCGAGATCGCACAGAGAGAGCGAGATCGCACAGAGAGAGCGAGATCGCACAGAGAGAGCGAGAGCACACGAGAGGAGAGAGAGCACGAGAGGAGAGAGAGCACGAGAGGAGAGAGAGCACGAGAGGAGAGAGAGCACGAGAGGAGAGAGAGCACGAGAGGAGAGAGAGCACGAGAGGAGAGAGAGCACGAGAGGAGAGAGAGCACGAGAGGAGAGAGAGCACGAGAGGAGAGAGAGCACAAGAGGAGAGAGAGCACAAGAGGAGAGAGAGCACAAGAGGAGAGAGAACGAGAGGAGAGAGAACGAGAGGAGAGAGAACGAGAGGAGAGCGAGAGAACGAGAGGAGAGCGAGAGAACGAGAGGAGAGCGAGAGAACGAGAGGAGAGAGAGAGAGAGAGAACGAGAGGAGAGAGAGAGAGAGAGAGCGAGAGGAGAGAGAACGAGAGGAGAGAGAACGAGAGGAGAGAGAGCCAGAGGAGAGAGAGCCAGAGGAGAGAGAGCCAGAGGAGAGAGAGCCAGAGGAGAGAGAGCGAGAGGAGAGAGAGAGAACGAGAGGAGAGAGAGAGAACGAGAGGAGAGAGAGAGAACGAGAGGAGAGAGAGAGAACGAGAGGAGAGAGAGAGAGCGAGAGGAGAGAGAACGAGAGGAGAGAGAGAGTACACAGACAGAAGACACCATTTTTTACACCATATTATAACATCACAGGCAACGACTAGTGTACTAGTGTATTTATACATATATAGTGTTTGTATATAAATATATAATCTTTGCGAGGTTCGTATGATTTGCGATGTTGGTAAAGCACTTGGGGTCCTCGGAAAGCAAGGTGAGCTGTTGAAGCACCCGGGACTTAGGCTGCAATGAACGACGAAGGCGCTCATTGCAGGCATCACGATGAGCACCGCAGGAGCTCGTGGCCAGTGGCGCAGCACTTAGGCTGCAATGACCGCGAGGAGCGCAGTTTGATAATTTAACAGCCAAACTTAGTTCAAGTGCTAACTCGAAAAACCCTAAAAACTTTAAAAAAAAAATTAAAACACACTCACACACAGCAAACATTCAGCAGACACACAGAGGACACAGGGGGGAGATGGTGGAAGAAAAACGGCAAATATGGCTAAAATTCGCTTTCAACCTTACTCCCATGCCTTCTGGCTCTCCCTGTGTGCGGTGTGTGTTTTTATTTTTTATTATTTTGCTTGTTTTTCGGGTTTCTAGAGTTACAAACTTGAACTAAGTTTGGCCGTTAAATTAGCAAACTGCGTTCCTCAGAAATCATAAGTAGTGCTACGTTTTTCGGCGGCAGCGGCCCGCAAGGCTCGCAGTGCAATGAGCGACTTTGGCGCTCATTGCAGCCTAAATTGTGCGTGCATCAACAGCTTGCTTCGCGAAGCTCGCAGGCGCGAGGGACGCAAAAGCATGACCAATATCGCAAACGTTACCAACATCCAAGATCCACAACTATATACAGTAAGTGATATTTCTATTAGACTTTTTTATTGGAGTATTATTTACACTAAGCTCTTTCTGAAGCCTTTTTTTTGTAAGTATATTTTATTCTGCTCAATAAAATACAGAACATTTGTGTTTCTTTGCTCTCCCTGGATTGATTATTTTTCAGTCACATTGTTTTGGAAGGCTGTTTGGAGAATAAGAGTAGTGGCCCTTGGTGATTGGTATATCTCCATGTAATATTCTGGGCTGGTGGGTGGACTGAGCTGTAAAAATATTCTTTCGCCATTTCTCTGACTATTCCTTGGTTTATTCCAGATGTTTTATTGATAAGTATATGTATTATAGATTTCAAGATTGCACAAGGTAAGCACCAGTTGTTATTTGATTATGCTAAAGTTTTAACAGGAATTGAAAGATATAACAGAAAGATAAAAAATTCTATGTTCATTATAAACATAATTTTTACTAATAGATGACTACAGGAAATTACCAATCTCTATAATTATATACGCAATTATCAACATCCATCCAAGAACAAACATGTAGAAGTAGGGGATTAACATGTTAAAGAACCAGGACGACAGTGCTATGACAGGAATTATTTTACCACAATACATTAAATTTGTTTTGTATTTATTTTAGCCATGCTGGAATGTCTTTGGACAAAAATAACATTATTAAAGTTCATTATGTTTTTCTGTTCGAACCATTATTTTCACAACAGCCTTTTCCTTAAAGGGCCACTTAATTCAGCATGATTTGGACCACATCACTGTAAAGATGTTCTAAACGTATGTTGAACTGCTTTTTGAAATACATTTCTCACTGAGAAATAAAATAAAATGTGTGTGAAAAACTGCCCACAGCCTGCTCTATGTCTGCAACCAATCAGGTTGCAGGGTGTGTTCCCCATTCATTTCAATAATAAGGGGACACATTCTACTTTTCTCTTACTTGCCAGAAAATTCAGGTTTCTGCTCTCTTGCCTCTAAGAATTTGAACATTGCAGACTAATGCATGGGGATTAGTGCTCTGTGCTCCATTCAGCTTCTAACACATTTATCTGTGCAGGCATGGAATACAGGACTCACCGAAACAGGAAAGCTATAGGTTAACTGGTCAGTGCAGATGTAAGCTGTGCCATCAATCACAGCTTTCCTCTTATGCAATAGGAAGCCAATAACTATATCTTTCAATCTTACAAAAATAAAAAAAAAGCATAGGTTACTTTCCAAGTCTTTTATAAAGTCACTAACAAAATTATTAAAATATAAAAGGCCAGCTCAGATCCACTGGTAACTGGCTCTTGACAGGTTGTTCAGTCATTCAGTCTTGTATGACTCTTTGTGACTCTATGGACCGCAGCATGCCAGGCACATCTGTCATCCACTACCCCTCTGAGCTCCATCAAGCTCATGCTCATTGCTATACTTACAAAACCTGTTGAATCTCACTACCCCTCGGTCTGCCACCAAATTAATCATATTTATACACAGAATATGGAAACAGAAGATTCTCCAACATAAATTGTTCACTTACAGAAGTTATGTTCCCATCGGCCAAATGAGAGAGGCTGAAATCTTCATCTTCACCTTTAGCTTTTTTAGCACCTGGTTCTTCATTTCTGTGGAAAGTAAAAAATAAAAAAAATAGAGCAAGTTAAAAGTAGAAGATACACTCATTAGAGCCAGAGTCCAGAGAACACATCGCTCTGTGGCCATTTCTGTCTTGTTTTAGTGTCAACGTTCTTAACTTAAATATGTACTGTAATGGTCCATCATGAGAACGCTTACACTGAAAACTGCTTGTATTCCCACCATCCCTGGGCTGGAGCTCACCTCAGGTTTTTCAAACTGTGGCAAAGTCTACTACTAGTTTTTCACAGCCAAAAAACAAACAAGTAGTATTTGTATGGGTCTGCTCTCCGTAGCATATGCAGACACAGGCTCTGTAGGGCTGGATGTGCAGTGTAGTGCCTTAGCCTATCAGGGACCACGTCTCAGCAGCATGTTCCAGAATGTTGCTTAGAGATGGTCACTGACTGGTTACTATGAGACACAGCATAGCAAGTACAGCAGAGTTTTTATCTGTTAGCTGCAGAGTGAAGACCCATGCAGGGACTATTTATTTGATTCCAGGCAGTAAAAGCAGAGCTTATAAGAACTTCTTAATTAAACAAAGTACATAAAAGTTATTATATTCCTAGTAAAATCCAGAAACCTTCCATATAGGTTTAATTTTCACAAACCAATCTAGACAATGGCAAATTTTGTAAAAATGAAATTGACTACTCCTGCCATATGGTATGAATATTACATTAAATAAATATCAAAATGGGTTACAAATAAATCCTTAAACAGAATAAAACACAGAGCAATGTATAGCACGCAACAAAATGGAAAGCAAAGATAAAATTCTCATAGGAGTTAAACAGCAATCCATATTTGCACACAAATGAAACATCTCTCATTTTGTCCTGAACCTCCAGGTTTAATTAAGTGTGCTCCATTCATTTGATGGATGGTTTTTGCAGAGCTCCATGCGCCTGTTCAGTAGTCGTGTACATTACACTCTTCACAGAGAAGATATTTAAACAGTAAAGAAAAAAGTCAGTCTGTGGGAATTTGAACCTAGGACCTTTGTCACCACAGACTGTAGGCTTACTTACTGTGCTATCTGATCTGTTACTACAGTAGCTGTTCGAACACATACAAGTAGTTACAAATCCCTTAGCCACTGCCTGATTCAAAGTGTCTACACACGATTCAAATTCATATTAATTACATCTCAGGCTGTGCAGAGCACCTTACTCGTTCAGGCAAAGGCAACACACTGAAATAGCCTGACCTCTACTGATCATAACTCCATCTGTTCAGCATTAATCTTAAAAAGGAAAACATTTTTTTCACATGCTCTTTCACTAACTAACGGTGTAAAGCACATATGTGGTTCATTAAATAAATATGAAAAATATAAATGGATTACAAACAAACAGAATAAATCACAGAGCAATGTATAGCATGCAACTATATGAAATGCAAAGAGAAACTTCTCATATGAGTTAAACAGTAATATATCTTTTTGTCATGAACCTCTTGGTTTAATTAAGTGTGATCCATTCATTTGAAGGATGGTTTCCGCAGAGCTCCATGCACCTGTTCAGAAGTGGTGTACATTACATTCCTTACAGAGAGGGGCAGGCGAGCGTTGTAAAGCACGGCTGGAGTCACCCGTCCGAAACAGCCACAGCTCCAAAACAAAAGGCAAAGTCATCTGGCAGCCGCAGAGCGAGGAACGTTACAGCCCAAATCATGCGTTGAGAAATAGAATGTGTTTTTCCCCTTCATCGCCCTCTCTCCATCACCCGTATACTCACTCCGCGCCAGATAGTTGGACAGCTGGATAAAGCGTGATTTGGTGCCAGTCGTAAAGAAACAAATATGATGCCGACTCTCTGAGCTACTGCGAAACATTTACAAATATTAGAAGATAAAGCCTGATCACTGCTGGAGGAGTCATGTAACAGAGGATAAAACCCTATCACCACAGGAGTCCTGTGTCACCAGTTGGAATTTTGACACTTTTCAGGATAAAGTTAATCGCTAAAAAAGTATATTTCTAACATTTCCTACCATATATTTAAATATTATAAATTGGCACTAGTTAGAAAGAGACAAATATGATGCTGACTCTCTGAGCTACTCTGAAACACTTCCAAATACCAGAAGATAAAAAGTTGGAATTTTAACAGTTTTCAGGCTGAAAATAATCACTTAAAGGGATATTTCTTACATTTTCGACCATGCATTTAAACATATTTAAAGCTTATCTGTGTTTTTGACTGAGCATTGGCCTGCTACCCTCCACACTCACTTACAGGGGTCTCCGCAGATATGCCACTTACGGAAGGAGAGTAATGTACCAATAAAAATGAGTACTTGCAATGTGAAGTTATTAAAAGAATATTAGAAATGTACTAAATTATGGCTGTCATTCAGCTCAAGGGTTCATCTCATCAGAGTGGTCTGGTTTTCATTATCGAATGATCTCATTAGTGGATCAATTGCTTCCTTTCATTAAGAAAAGTGATTTATTAAAAGGTAATGACTTTATACTTTGAAAACAAATATTCTACCCAACCATTACCATAGTATTAGCCAATTCACAAATATGTCAAAGAAAGAAAAGGGTTCTTCACAGTAAGAGTGGTTAAATTATGGAATTATTGACCAAAGGAGGGGGTGACAGCAGATTCAATCAGATAATTTTAAAAAGGGGTTGAATATATTTTTGAATACAAAGGGCATTCTGGTTTATGCTGGATATCTAGAGTATTAATCCAAGGAGGACTCCAATTGCCAGTATCTGGGGTCAGAAAGGATGTTTTTCCCCTTACGAGACAATAGGGTTTTTTCTATTTGCCACTTGATCCTCAGGATCAATTCATAAATCAGAGGAGATCTAAAAGGTTGAACTTAAATTATTTTTTTCAACCTCAATTACTATGTAACTGTCAAAAAGCCCTTTCTAGGTCGCTTCCTAGTCATGGTGAAGGGGCTTGTGTACCTTAATAAAGCTGTGAGCTATACTATGTAGGGTCATTCAAGATGGGAAGGTCATAGCAAAGCGGTTGGACAAATAGCGGTCCACTGGAGAAGGAACTGGCAACCCATTCCAGTGTCTTTGCTAAGATAACTTTATGGATTGGCTATTTGTCCAACAAGAGACATAAAGCATTTGGCACTGGAAGATGAGCCCCTAAGATCAGAAGGTGCCAACCACATTACTGAAGAAGAGCAGAGGGTGAGTAGGAGTAGCACCAGATCTAATGAAAAGGACACCCAGCTGTGGATGTGTCTGGAGGGAGAAGTCCATTTCAGCACAGGAACCTGGAATGGTAGAACTATGAACAAAAGCAAACTTGACCTGGTCAAAAATGAGATGACAAGATTAAATATTGATATCCTGGGAAAAATGAGCTGGAATGGGATATTTCACATATGAAAACCACCAAATTCTGCATCAGAAATGGGACAGCCCTTAGTCAATCAGACACCACTGAAGAACTAAACAACATGACAAAAAGAGCAAACCAAGGTGTATATGTTCATTCTCCAATCAGAATGTTTGAGTAACTGTAAACACCCCAAAAAAAACTAAGACCACCGTCATGAAACCCCTTAAAATAACCCTGTAATTTGAACGTGGCTGCCTTTCCTAATAGGAGTGTAGCTTGTTGCAGTCAGCGGGAGAATGCTAACAGCACGAGTCAGACCACTGAGCGATGCTCTATCTATTGTGCCCGGGAGAAGCAATCAATAAATGTCTGTGCTGAATGCAATCAGCTAATCACAGCGTCTGTCAGGAAGCCTGGCTGTAATCAAACAAGAGGACCTGAGAGTGTGGCCCTAAAGGAACCCAACACTGCATGTAACTCCTGGTGAGGAAACATTTAACCCTTTGATGCCATGTGCGGTCTTCATAATTTTCACAATATTTTATGAAGATTAAAACAAATTCAGTGTTTAATTGTAACTGTCATATTCATTTTTGCTTTAATCACATTAGACATGTCACCTTTGCTCTTAAAAGGAATTGCGAAGATTCATTAAGAATGAATGCATCTGATAGAGGAGAATCAGTAGTGTATGAAAACATTTTTTTCATGAAACAATCCCAAAGTAAACATTAATACATTTACTATAAAGTTTGTAAAATGTAATCCGTTTTATGGCTGTTGATTTTGAGAAGGAACATCCCTGAAAATCCAAGCCAAGTTAGCATAAAATTAATAATTCATTGTGGCCAATCAGATGCAGATACATCATTATAGCAGCAAAGAATCATGCTATCTGTAGTTGTTTGTTCCCAACACCAACTCTCTCTTACACGGAACGAAGCAGTTCAGGCAGTGCTGCTCTGGATCTCTGCACTGTGCTGCTACTGGCCAGAAGGTTAGTAGAGGGTTACAACTGTACTTGAATGCAGGTTTTCTATTGGTTAGTACAGGGTGCCTATGTGGTCACCTCTGGGGGTGTGGAAACCATATTTTTTTTAAATAAATCTGTATGTGTATAGAATGACTCAATGCAATGTGTGTTTCTGATATAAGCAGCATATGCTAGATTACAAAAAGTATATAAAAGGTCTGGATAAGATCTCCAATCGAATATGCTGAAAGACTACCGCCTTACACAGTCACCTGACAATAGGTAACCTTCCCCCTCAAGCTATAGGCAGACAAGCAATCCAAGACGGGATCCCCCATTACACAAGTAAACTTTCTAGAAATATACTTTTACACTCAAGGTTTACATACCACTAATGTTGTTGCTTACATACATCACAAATATGTAATGTTTTTTCCAAATTACAGAGGTTCCTTAATGTATCTTTTGTTTTAAGGTATATCTAAGTTTCCCTGTTTATATCTTTTCTAATCTAACACATGCTGCTTAAATCAGAAAGGCACATAGAATTATTTTATGTAAAAAAAATTTAGGTGCCTATACAGGGAGTGCAGAATTATTAGGCAAATGAGTATTTTGACCACATCATCCTCTTTATGCATGTTGTCTTACTCCAAGCTGTATAGGCTCGAAAGCCTACTACCAATTAAGCATATTAGGTGATCTGCATCTCTGTAATGAGAAGGGGTGTGGTCTAATGACATCACCACCCTATATCAGGTGTGCATAATTATTAGGCAACTTCCTTTCCTTTGGCAAAATGGGTCAAAAGAAGGACTTGACAGGCTCAGAAAAGTCAAAAATAGGGAGATATCTTGCAGAGGGATACAGCACTCTTAAAATTGCAAAGCTTCTGAGGCGTGATCATCGAACAATCAAGCGTTTCATTCAAAATAGTCAACAGGGTCGCAAGAAGCGTGTGGAAAAACCAAGGCGCAAAATAACTGCCCATGAACTGAGAAAAGTCAAGCGTGCAGCTGCCAAGATGCCACTTGCCACCAGTTTGGCCATATTTCAGAGCTGCAACATCACTGGAGTGCCCAAAAGAACAAGGTGTGCAATACTCAGAGACATGGCCAAGGTAAGAAAGGCTGAAAGACGACCACCACTGAACAAGACACACAAGCTGAAACGTCAAGACTGGGCCAAGAAATATCTCAAGACTGATTTTTCTAAGGTTTTATGGACTGATGAAATGAGAGTGAGTCTTGATGGGCCAGATGGATGGGCCCGTGGCTGGATTGGTAAAGGGCAGAGAGCTCCAGTCCGACTCAGACGCCAGCAAGGTGGAGGTGGAGTACTGGTTTGGGCTGGTATCATCAAAGATGAGCTTGTGGGGCCTTTTCGGGTTTAGGATGGAGTCAAGCTCAACTCCCAGTCCTACTGCCAGTTCCTGGAAGACACCTTCTTCAAGCAGTGGTACAGGAAGAAGTCTGCATCCTTCAAGAAAAACATGATTTTCATGCAGGACAATGCTCCATCACACGCCTCCAAGTACTCCACAGCGTGGCTGGCAAGAAAGGGTATAAAAGAAGAAAATCTAATGACATGGCCTCCTTGTTCACCTGATCTGAACCCCATTGAGAACCTGTGGTCCATCATCAAATGTGAGATTTACAAGGAGGGAAAACAGTACACCTCTCTGAACAGTGTCTGGGAGGCTGTGGTTGCTGCTGCACGCAATGTTGATGGTGAACAGATCAAAACACTGACAGAATCCGTGGATGGCAGGCTTTTGAGTGTCCTTGCAAAGAAAGGTGGCTATATTGGTCACTGATTTGTTTTTGAATGTCAGAAATGTATATTTGTGAATGTTGAGATGTTATATTGGTTTCACTGGTAAAAATAAATAATTGAAATGGGTATATATTTGTTTTTTGTTAAGTTGCCTAATAATTATGCACAGTAATAGTCACCTGCACACACAGATATCCCCCTAAAATAGCTAAAACTAAAAACAAACTAAAAACTACTTCCAAAAATATTCAGCTTTGATATTAATGAGTTTTTTGGGTTCATTGAGAACATGGTTGTTGTTCAATAATAAAATTAATCCTCAAAAATACAACTTTCCTAATAATTCTGCACTCCCTGTATAGGCATCTTGTACTAATCAAAACAAAAACTTTTTTTTTTTTTAAAACCCTATACTAACCTACCACCAGGTAACACAGTGCAGATATCCAGTGGAGAGGGAGGAAGGGAAGGGAAGGAAGAGAAGAATGAAAGAAGGAAGGAAAGAAAGAGAAAGAAGGAAGGAAAGAAAGAGAAAGAAAGAAAGAGAGAAAGAAAGAAAGAAAGAAAGAAAGAGAAAGAAAGAAAGAAAGAGAAAGAAAGAAAGAAAGAAAGAGAAAGAAAGAAAGAAAGAAAGAGAAAGAAAGAGAAAGAAAGAAAGAGAAAGAAAGAGAGAGAGGGGTATGTGTGTGGTGGGGGGACAAATACTACACATCCCATGATGCTTTGCTGCAGAGACTGATTTCCCAGACATTGCAACAATGTTATAGCTGCCTGTCATTGGCCAAAACAAATTAATAATTTTATGCTAATTTAGCTTGGATTTTCAAGGGTGTTCCTTCTCAAAATCTACTGCCTGAAAGCTGAAGCAATTTGCAATGTCAGGGTAAGTTTATTTGATTTTTAAGGTTTATTTTTGGGATATTTATTCATGCATACAAAAATGTTTTCCAGAATCCATAGATTCTCCTCTACCGGTTGCTTCATAATCCAGAAAATGTCCTTATACCTTTAAGAAAGTCAGAGGGACACAAAAAATTGAGAGCATTTAGCACTTTAATAATACAAGTGGCAGCTTTGCGTAATTGGTCTGTGACATTTAACAAAGTGCCTGCTAATTACATTGCCGGGGCGAGCAATCCTTCACATTCCGAAATGTTATGATTTGATGCGCTATCATTAACCCCTTCATTAACAAAATGTCAGGAAATTTTGTGAAAGCTGCCTTTATATTAAAATGCTCACATAATACGAATTATTTTCAGGTATTCTGCTAAGAAAGGTGAACGCTGGAAGAAAAAGTCAAGTTCCAAAATTGGCAGGGTCAAAGATAATGTAAAACCTGAAAATGTGGGAGATTAGTTCGGTAGTCGTATTGGACTCTCCATGATCCTAAAGACCGCAGTACGACAGGTACAATCATTATGTTTATCGTCGTGCTTATCCATAAGGTTATTTTGGCAAAGGTACTGGAGTGGGTTGCCACTTTCTTCTGTGGTGGGCCACATGGTATACCACACAGAGTCACTGATGTGCACAAGTCCCTTCAAAAAGCCCTAATTAGCTGTCAAACCCAACGCCAAAATGCAGAATTTAAAGGATCACTGCTTTATAGAACTAATGGCTATTAAAATGAGCAAATGCATAAGTATACATTATTCATAATATTTAAACATTGTAATGCAATTTGTTATCCTTTAAACTCTAATTTTTATAGGTTTCGGTCTAATGTTCTATTTAGCTCCACCCTTTTTACATAATTATGAGTAGGGCCGCTGTATGGAGAAATATATTAAAGGACTACTATGGTCAATATTTATATGTTGTCTTTGAATAACTAAAGTTGATAATGGGCAAAGCAAAGAAACACAGCCCTTATATTTGTAACTTTCATATGCAGTTATTCTTTACTGCAGCTTTTCATCTTTTCTGAGATTAAAAAAAATAAATAGCGCACAGATTTAAAAAAAAGCTTTCTAACATTTTTAGGTGCAACTTTCCCACTGCACTGAACTGCTAGATGAATCTGCTGATATGGATTTAAAGATATATCCAAGTTTCCCTTTTTTTACCTTTTTCTAATCTAATACATGCTGCGTATATCAGAAACACACATTACATTGAGGCATTCTATATATATATAGAAATTTAGTTTAGTAAAATAAATCAGAGCGGTCTATATAGGCACCTAGTACTAACCAAAAGAAACATTGCATTCAAGTACGTTTTCTAACCTTATACTAACCTTCCAGCAAAAAGCAGCAAAGGAAAGATGCAAAACAGTGGCTGCATTTCAGTGGGAAAGAGGTGTGTGGTGGAAACGAAACACTACAAATCCATTATGCTTTGCTGCAGAGACTGAATCCCCATACGCTGTTACATTGTTGTATCTGTCTCTGATTGGCCACAACTAATTATGAATGCTATGCTAATTCAGCACAGATTTTCAGGCTAGATTCTTCTCAAAACTCAAGACATCAGATGCATTCAGAATCCATGAAAAATCCAGATACCCTTAATGGAATACAAAGCTTAATAGCTTTAATAGATTAAACCAGCTCTTGTTGTGAAAGCTTAGCTGTGTCTTAACTGGACGTGTCACCATTCGAGCCTTGTGATTTAAATAAAAACCTTGCTCTTAGAAAACATATATATCCCCACTAGGGCTGCTTTTCTGTGAAGGGCGCCTCATTTCACCCTTCAAAATGTTCCTTGGCATAAAAAAAGAAATACTGCTGATCACAAACTCAGTGCTAGAGGGTGAAAGTCTGATACTAGTTACATGAAGTAGGACGTTGCTGTGCCTAGGGGTACCAGAGATGTAAACCCAGCTCTGTATACTCATGGTACTTACATGACCACAACAGCAAACAAATGGGTCTACCGAAGGAAAACTGTGAGGAATTTTAGCACGCTATACAAATGAAATGTTGTTAATATTCCATACATTAGCTTTTATTCCTTGAATTCAGTAGCTGTTGGCTATTGATTGTAATTTCAGATTTACACTCAGCACTTCCTGTGTAGGCTGACAATCAGTAATGATTAAATCAATTTCTATCACAGGAAGATATAGTAAATTGCAATCAAACAGTGCAAATCAACTGGTTTTCTTTCAAGTCAGCAGCTTTTGATGCTTCCAAACATCTACCTACCAGTAATGCACTAAGCAATTTAGTTGTACAAATCTCATCTCAATTGAATAAAATTGGATGTTCATTTTATTAGTTAAAGGGATATGGAAGGTTTCTGGATTTTACTAGGTATAGAATATCCCTGTGTATCTATTTACTTGTATGTACTTTTCTTTATTAAGAAGTGCTTATAAGCTCTGCTTTTACTATGTAAAATTCAACGAACAGTCCCTGTATGGGTCTGACCCCTTATGGTTATCCACTGCTTCATATGCAGACACAGACTCTGTAGGGCTGGATGCACAGTGTAGTGTCATAGCCTATCACCATGTCTCAGGAGTATATTGATGAGAAATGGTCGCTTATTGGTTAGGAGGAGGCACAACACAGGAAGTTTGTTTGTGTTTGCTGCAGAGGGCAGGCCCATGCAGGCAGTAAAAACAGAGCTTATAAGCACTTCTAAAAAATAAAAATAAAATACATAAAAGTAAATAGGTACACAGGGTTATTAGATACCTAGTAACATCCAGGAACCTTCCATATCCCTTTCAGTGATAGTCTCATATTACACACATAACAGAACACTCCTCTGCCACATACAAGGAGCATCTAGATAGGGGCAGGATAAGAGAGGTTAAAATAAAAAAAGGCTAGCAAAAAATAACTTACTTATCTTGGAAGACATCCTGGCCTGTTTTTTGCTCCTTCCTCTTGCTGGCTTCTTGTAGTGGGAAACAATCCTTTACCTTGGCTAGAGGAGCCTGACACAGAGCTTTGACCACTGCTGGCATCTCTAACATGTCTAGGAGATGCTGCTCTATGGGGGGCAGAGGATCATCGGGGTTGAAAGCCTTGTGCTGCAGGCACTAGAAGGAAAAGACGGAGGAAATCAAACTTACAATGACACTGTAAGACCTATATCCTACAACAGGGACAGATAAATCCACACAAATATTAAAATCTACCTTTGCTTGTTGTGAGACTTTTAAAATCCACAGTACTCCAAAACATATAAATGTGTATTTAAAGTTATATGTAAATTTCCAGGATTATGAATGTATCTGATAGTGGAGCATCAGTAGTTTATGAAAATATGTTTTTGAATGAAATAATCCCAAAATAAACATTAATAAACTTACCCTGGAGTTTCCTAACAGTTGGTTTTGAGAAGGAATGCCCATGAAAATCCAAGCTAAATTAGCATAAAATTCATAATTAGTTGTGGCCAATCAGAGGCAGCTACAACATTGCAGCAATGTATGGGGATGCAGCCTCTGCTGCAAAGCATTATGGGATTTGTAGTTGTTTCTTCCCACAACACACCTCTCTCCTGCCTGGAATGAAGCAGCTCAGACATTGCTACTTTTTATCTCTGAACTGTGCTGCTATTGGCTGGAAAGTTAGTATAGGGTTAAAAACGTACTCTAATGCAAAAAAGTGTGTGTGTGTGTGTGTGTGTATGGAAAGACTTAATGCAATGTGTATTTCTGATATAAACCATATGTGTTCAATTAGACAAAGATAAAAACAGGGGAACTTCCTTATACTGTACCTTTAAAAGATCATGATTTAAACATGAAAAATTATTTTTGTATGAAAAAGAAAAAAAAAACTTTTCTCCTCCTCTGTCCTGACATGTTGCATGACAGAGTTGGACAAGAAACCTTGTGAATCTCTGGACTACAACAACCTTGTGCTTTTACACCCATTATTTTCGATGTAAAACTGGTTAGGATAACGCAGATACTGGTTTACACCTTTGCTTCTTTTGTTTTTTAAGGGGGTAAGACCAAGGTGTATCAAACGCATTGTTAATTACCTCTTTCAGCGTGGCTTCAACTGTGATTTTCTTAAACAAACAAGACAGTATGAGAATTCCATACTACTAATAGCGAAGCTATTATCGTTTTCAATTATTAAGAATATTTTAAGGAAACTAATAAAAGTTCATTTTTAAATAAAGGATGTGGACAAACCACCAAAAGATGTAGCTTTATTAGTGGTATGGAATTCTCAATCCATAGTTCTAGTTGGCAAATAATAATTATACCTTAATGAGGAGTAAAATAAGCCCCACCAAATCCCACTTTAAGATAATTTTATTAAACTAATAAAAACTTCTGTAATGTACACTATATGCTCTTTTAAATCATGATAAAAAGTTTGTGGGCCATTTAATGTTAGTGGATTTCTTTATACATAAAGAGCACATATATTATTTAAAAATCAGAACAGGAAATTATGAAACAATCATAAACATGGCCTCTGAACAAATAGTAACCATTGTTATTGCTTTGATACCAATCCAGTTTACAGTAATTAAAAGTATCTGGCAGTTTGCGAGATCTCCTGTAAGTCTATCTGATTGGGCGTCTCATATCAAATCACTTTATTGAGGAATACTGTATATTTCTATTTCAAAGTACATTTGAAATTTCTTGTGTGACCTCCACCCTCGATGAACCCATGTAGGCAGAGCGTCCTAGCCAATGAGCTGTGCAGAGTGGTGTTCTAGCCAATCTGCTGTCAGTATCACAGAGGTCTCCAGAGCAGCTTTGAAACGTACAGTATCGTGCCTGCCTCTGATTGGCTACAAATAATTATGAATTTTATGCTAATTTAGCTTGTATATTCATGGGTGTTACATCTCAAAATCAACTGAAGAAATTTTGCAAACTTTCAGGTAAGTTTATTTTAGGATTTTTTTCATGCAAAAACATGTTTTCATACACTACTGATTCTCCTCCATCAGATGCATTAAAAATCCATGAAACCTCCTTATACCTTTAATAGCACTTCAAGCCTTTAAATGTAACCTAGCCATTGACCTATTTAATAGCTGGATACAGCTAAACAGCCGCCCTATATCTGGCAAAGCTCACCCATCACTGGTTGTTATAGGAATATAAAACAGCTATTAGAAGAACAGACGTGAACAATCGTTATTGTATTGCCGTTACACAAAACCTATTGATTGATACTTTGATAGGAGCAGCTCAGCCACTGATCGTTACATAGTCGCTAAGGATTTTTGATTGGGTCAGTGTATAATCTAAACATTTATCTGCAAAGGAACTATAAAATGCAAAAACAATATTTCTTTTCTTTGTTGATATGCCGTAGGAAATATTTATAACTGTGAAAAACAAATTGTAATAGTTTGCTGATAACGACGTATCCTCTGACTAGCTCTAAATACATCTAATAATGGTTTGGATTCAATTTGTGTGATTCAAGTATATACTGCAAAGCCCAAAGGAATGGATTACTGGCACAGTCCCTGATAAGTTAAGAATCGTATGAAAGAATAATGTGCTTAACTAGAGATTTTCTGTAGTTCACGTCTTTCTCATATGAAATATGACATTTGTCCTCCAACCTTATATGAAATGGGTTTGAACTCTGTCACCTCAACAGGAAGCGGACTTCATTTGAAAGAACATTAAAAATGGATATACATTGAACTAGCAGTTTTTCTCTACAGTAAATCATTTCTGAAAAAAATAGAATTGATTTTGCAGCTCCTGTATGCTAATGTAAGGCTCAGTATGTTAATATACAGCTCAGAGTACTTGATAAGGATGGGAGAGAGTGGTCTAACTGAAAGATAACATTGGGAGTCTGTTTGTCTGTCTCTGTAGTAACCAAAATAGACTTCAATCCTAATTAGGTAATTAATATGCATGATCGGCTCATTTGCATATCAGTGTGGCAACATATTTTTTGCATAATTCCTAGACATATAATAGCTATCATTAAACAGTTTTTAATATACACGTGTATTAATATATGATACGAAGAGTGAAAATCCACAGTAATCTAGATGAATAATGAATGCTGCAGAATATATTAATATCTTTTTTAGTGGACAAACATTTTAATTTATAGTGATAAATATATAAGAAAAAGGTATCACTATATACTGCAATACTCATTTATATATACAAATATTTAGCATAATATATCTGCTCAGCCTCAGCTTAGTTTTACTATTCACCTGAAATAACCTTTGGAACTGAGGGTTTGGTATTTTGCTGGGCTTGAACATATCCTCCACGCTATCTCCATCGTCGAACACCAAGCTCATGCTGTCAATAAGAGAGTCCACGGCAGACAGCTGCGTCTCTGAGGGCAGGAAGAGAACATCATGTTATCAGCAGCCGTCTGGGTGCTGCAGAGTGACTGACAGGACAAAAGGAGGTCTTTACAGGAGTCTACACTGGAATGTGGAACGTTTATTTGGAGAAGCACCAGAGATCAATGTACTTACTCTATGTAGGACTAGACTTGATATTGGTAACATATAACAATAAGAAATAATTACAGGATTTAAAATATTAAGCAGTAGTATGGAGGGCCAGTGTTTTGTTTCCTAACCTGCTTTGATACATGGGAGCAGACAAGGTTGAAAGTACTTCATTTTTCTTTTTTAAATAAATATAAAATTGTAGTAATTTTTCATAACCCATAGGAGGTGGTCATGCCATTACTTAGAATTCCTTTATAGGCTTTTTATTTAATGTTTGCAGTTTTAATAATTAATTTATAATGTTTAAAACCTGCTCCTATAAATATTTTTTTCACAATCTCTTTATTACAGCACAGTTTTTGGTGCTATGTTCTTACCCAATTAGCATTTAATTGATAATACTTGAACAATGTAACAAACTCTAAACCTCCTGCACTTTATGTCACAATAAAAAAAAGAAGGAGAATGAACTAATCTTAATAACCCACAGAGAGCAGTCTCTTTTAGCCACTTGTGCCCTTCACCGAGAGAAATGTCCTGCATTATATCAGTCTGATCTCACTCAGAGTGATCCAGCCCCAAAATACCAGGCAATTCTACCCTTAACAGGAAAAAAAGCAAACTCCACGTACAATTTGCGCCTTAAAAGGGTATTATCGGAAGGTGTGGCTAAACTCCCTAACACACAGTGAGCAAGGAGTCCCTATCGCTCTTGACTTTAATATCAACTGAGCCTATTGTACTCTTGTTTTCTTACAGGACTTTATAAAACATAAAAAATAATTACAGGAACAGTTTGGCAAATGGAACAATGTTTTAATATATTGATTATCTTTCAGTTAGGTTAGTTTTGTTTTGAACAAAAAGCACATTTTGTGAAGTCAGGTGTTTCCCCACATATATTTGCATATTGTTTTGTTTGCTTCCTGGCTGGTACATATAAAATATTATAAAGTAACGTCCAATAACATGTTTAAAACATTTTTTGGAACTTGTTCACTCTATCCTTCGAGGACACACTGTAGTGATTCCCAACCCTCTTCTCAAAACCCCCCAGACAGGTGAACACTGATTTAACACGTACACAACACAATCTATAGGACATATAAACTTTATTGACTCAAAAAAATGATGTATTAACAACCATGAAACCCCTGGTGACCTGGGATCAATGGAGAAGAGACCTTAATCCAGCATGATAACAGTAGTATATAGCTAACAGTAATAGGTGGAGACAGAGAACCCTTGGATCGTCACGGACCCTCCTACCCGAGGGCAAACCTATGTTAATACCCCATTTCTGACTTCTAGCCCTGCAGCCAAACCACACACACACAAAAAAAGACCTAAGTTGCAAAGAAGAGAAAATCATAGACAACCAACAGTGATATCCCCCCAAAAAGACTAGTTTGCTCCAACTCACAACTTTCCATTTATTTGCCAGGTTATCTATCTAGGGATAGATTAAAACATTTTACTGAGTGAGACCAGAGTGATCTACTACAGGATATTTTTCTCCCTGTAAAGGACACAAGTCAGGTATATATCACATATATAGTTGTGAGCATGCGGGACGTTGCTAACTGCGAAGTGAGGGCCGCAGTTGCTGGCAAGGAGCCCTGCAAAATTTACGGACTTACGACAAACAAATACGAGACGCGTTACGACCCATCACGACCTCGCAAAAAAACAAACTTATCGCCTGAAACCCGCGCACATGAAAACATTAAAACCACAATAAATACACACAACAAATACATAAAAATCTTACCTACAGCAAGAGGAGGCAGACAGGACCTCGAAAACTAAAGTTACACCTCAATTTCACTCGAAATAAAAGAGTTTAAACACCCGAAAATCACCTAAGCGAGAGAAAAAATGGCCACCGAACAAAACGAAAATGAGGCTAAAGGACCCTAAACACACAAAACACCACCAAATATCTACCGATTTTCCAAAAAAGTCGGACGAAATCCGAAAACAAGGACGCAAAATCAGCCACAGCCGCATACCACACATTAGGCGCCATTTTACAATCCGGAAGTACACAGCTACCCTAACGGATTTGCCTCGCGCACGCACACTATTACACTGCACACATTCATGACGCTTACACAGCAGCTCCACAGCACTGATGATGCAGCAACATGAAAACAGATTGCCAGCTCTTCAACAAAATGCTTCCTGCATATATTACTTCACAATAAATAGGTAAAGTATATTAATTTCTTATTTTATTAATTATTCATTGCCATACCAAAAGAAAAAAAAACGCTGCTGCTCAAAGCACACAAACAACCAAGAGCCTCGCAATGAGCGCCGAAGGATCTTGGAACACCAAAAATATTAATTTCATACACAAACAACATTACCTGCCTTACAATCTTATTGCCGTCATTTTTTGGCGGGCAAGTAGCTAGTATTTGTGTATATATATATATATATATATATATATATATATATATATATATATATATGTATATATATATATATATATATATATATATATATTATACATACATACATACACACAAACATATATATATATATATATGCATACATGTATACACACACACACATAAAATAATTATAATACATATAAAGGAAGACCTGGTTTAAAGCTACCCCTTTTAACGCTGATTCGATATAAGACTTTGCCCACCATTTCCCTCTTAATGATCTGCCCCATATATCCCGATTAATGCTCTGCCTAGTTATTATGCTGTTGGGAAGTGCCGTCAGATAGGAGGGAAAAGGTCCTATATAAAATGTATATACATATAAAAATAAAGTTTGTATTTCTGTGTAGGTACAGTATGTGTTACTGTATTTTGCAAGTGAATATAAAAATACAGTAACTTAAAATTTAGGTTAAACTTGTGCCTTGCTGGTCATGAGTTCCCCTAGCCCTATTTACCCTATGTGAAAAATAACAAAATTACACTGTTCAATGCTGTTAGCATCTAAATTGTGAATGTATGCCAAGTCACAGATACACTATATATATATATATATATATATATATATATATATATATATATATATATATATATATATATATATATATCCTACCGGCATATAATGCCTTTAGTGATATGCACAGAGCTGTTGCTGATCTCTAGATAATAAGAAAACAATAAGAAACAGATCGGTCATGATCAAACCCTACCTAAAAGAGTGTATCACTATCGGGCTATCGGCCCTGGTCATCCATTCCATGGTAGGTGGGCCGACAAAGTGGCACTATCCCTCCCCATGCCTGCCTGCCATGAACCTTCAGACTGCTCCTCCAAAATATCAGATTCATTGAATTTTTTATTATGCTTTCTATGTGACATGTCAACATATTCTGTAACGCTAATTGTAATGGGAATATTACATGATTCAGTATGCTATGGGGAGGGTTGCTCTAATTATTTATTGTGGTATATTAGATGTACTGTACTATATTGTAACAGACTCCATCCCTCCCCATGTCTCTGTGCCATCGGCCCTGTCATGAACCCTCAGACTGATCCTCCAGACTAACAGATTCATTGTACTGGGTATATTACATGATTTGGCATGATTGGATGTACTGTAACATATTTTAGCAGTTCATATTATACACATTTAGCTGTTGAGTAACTAAGTTTGTATTTTTGTGGATTGTGTTACGAAAAGGCTGTGTCACTGAGAGTTGAACTTTACTGAACGTTTAAACAAGTTGTTTAACCCTGTATAAAGTTTTTTGAGTTGTGGGCAATAAAATAATTGCTCCTGTACTAAGAAAGCTAGCACAGAGTGATTGTCCTTGTTGTAATGGTGACTTGGCTTGCTGTGAGCTCCTCACCAGAAAACCAGCTGCAGGAGGTGCAGAATGAACCCATCGAGACCTGGAACGAAGGTGTAGCTAACCATGTTCAGTGATTCACCCAATACTCATTTTCAAAGCAGTATGTGTGAGGTAAGTAAAAAAAGAAATAAAAAAAGAATGTATTTTGGTAATAGTTTTCTCTGGTTTTAAAATCTCAGATAATGTAGTTTTATAAACCTACAATGTTTCCTGATTTTGTGCACATTTCTGGAGAAACTAGAACTAAAATTGCCATAAATAATAAACACAACTATATTTGCAAAAATAACTAGGTATTTGTACCTGTTGGTGTGAACTTCTTATTGTTCTTTAATGAAGAAAACATGTACTGGCGCAGGTCTTCCATGTATGGTAGCTGAATGTAAACCAAACACTAGAAGGAAGAGAAAGAGAAACAATCCCTGTTTATTTAAAGCTAGTCTTTGCTGATTATCTTACTAATAATGAAACCGTAATTATTAAAATCATTAAAGTCACACACTTGGGAATGGATAGTGCTTTAATAACTAAACTTGATAATGGGCAAATGTTTTTAAAAAACCAAACAACAATATATGCAATATTTCATTACTGTCAGCTTCAATTTTATATGCGTACGTAGCAAATTTCCCACTATTTAGACAAAAGTTTCCCATGCATTCAAACTCTCCTCCTACCTAAGCAAGTTAATCTGCTGAAAGCAAAATGGCAGAATCCACAGAAGCATAACTGCACATATAAGGGAATACATTTGAGTTTATAATATATGTCTTCTTTACTACAAATCTTTTGCTTAATTTTATGTGGAGTTCTTCCAAAGAGAACACAAGCAAAATGTTGTTCCGTTAAAGAGCCAAAGATACTAAAAATCAAGTTTAATTTTTTTATTTTAAATTTAAATAAACTAATACTTTGTTTAAGTATGTGCATGATAAACAAGAAATCTATAAATATAGTTAAACTAGCGTATTGCCCGTCAAAAAATGACGGCAATCAGATGTGTATGTTTTAAAAGTTGTTTAGTTATTAATATACACATGGAACTGTAAGGTAGCTTTTTTTTTTTTTTGGTGTACTACTGAAATATAGAATTCAAATTAATAAATTAATTTACATATTTTTATGCATTGTGTTGAAGAGCTGACAATCTGAGTTGATGTTGCTGCAGCATTAGTGGTGTGGAGGTGCTGTGTAAGCGTGCTGAATGTGTGCAGTGTAATGGTGTGCGTGCGCGAGACCAAACCGTTAGCGTAGTTGTGTAGTTCCGCATTATCCTAAAATGGCGGATAATGTGTTTTATGCGTCTTCGCAGATTATCGGTACGTGTTTTGCGTGGTTATAGTGCTGTAGCCTGGTTTTCGTTTTGTTCGTCCGTCATTTTTTCTGCGTCGCTCATTGCCATAGTACTACGGTTTATCGGCTCGCCTCGCTGCGCGAGGCTCGCCAGGCGATGATCGCCTGCGGCGCTCATCGCTAAGCCCGCTAAAGTACTACGGTTTAACATTACATTTGTTTGCCACACAACATGACACTACATTAGTCCCTTTTTTTTTTTCTTCAAATAAATACAATTTTTTTTTAATAAAATTAATATTTTTGTAATTTGCAACTTATATTTCATCAAATGCGTTGGTTTAGGCGGGAAATCCGATGTTGCGCGAGACAAAGTCGTTAAATCTGTGTTAATGCGTAAATCTGTAATTTCTGATCGTAAAATGTACTCGCTACTGTCTTTTTACTCATTGCGCGGTTAATCCGCATACTTTATCTCGTATTTTTTCTAACACGTACGTCTATGGCTGTGTTTTACGCAGTTCGTAGTAGTATAGCCTCGTTTTCATTTTTTTCGGCAGCCATTTTTTTCTCGCTTAGCCGATTTTCGATCTTTGTAACTCGGCAAAATCGCTGTAAATTGGAGTTCCCACTCACTTCCAGACGTCCTGCCTGCTTCCCCATGCTGTAAGTGACCTTTATTTTATTTTTTAGTGTGTATTTAGTGTTTTTTTTTGTGTTTTGTTTCCACCGCTTATGTCGTAATTTTTTTCAGCTCGTATTTTTTTTGTAAGTGCTACGAAGTTACGGCGAGCCTCGCTATGCGAGGCTCGCCTGCAATGAGCGCCTGCGGCGCTCATTGCCAAAGTGCTACAAAGTAACGGCTCGCCTCGCTATGCGAGGCGAGCCGGGCAATGAGCGCCTGCGGCGCTCATCGCTAAGTCGTACGCACTACGCAACAGAGCAGTTTAACGGCTCGCCGGGCAATGAGCGCCTGCGGCGCTCATCGCAAAGTCGTACGCACTGCGCAACGGAGCGTGACGACGTCTCGTAGTTAGACAATTATAATATGTGATAATCCACTGCTGCAGTGAAGCTGGGACATGCAGGTACTGTGCTGGTGCAACTATCAAGTTGACTTTGTCACACATACATGTAACAATTATTTTTCCAGGAACAAATATGGCAACAGCAATCACACCAACACACAAACAGTAAGGTACAACATGCCGTCCTCATTGGGCAAAATAACTAATCATTCAAGTATGTGGTGTTCGGGACTAAGATATGTTTTATTCATGCTATAGACAAACAGAATATCCCAATCTTGACGTACATTTCAGCCTTTTGCCCTGCGTGGTGGCAGATCTATAAAACCCAAAAACTGTAAGAGACACCTGAGAAAATACAAAATGTAGTAGTGTGCCATAAGTGAAAAAATTGACTCGCCACTATCTGTTCTAATAACTCTTAGCACACTTGTGCTACTAGTAAAGATATATATCATGGATCAAATGGTTTTGAATTAGTAACATTCTTTTGAATATATAACAGATAAAAATGCCCTTTATTGCCTATTCAAAAGACCCTTGGGGCTGAGTCTCCCTAAGGGAGATAGGGGACTCCAGATGTGTACCTTCTTGCTCACTGTACCTTAGAGAATTCAGTTACACCTCACTAACGAGGCCCAACCAAGGCTGAAACGTGCATCTGGGATTTGTGGTTTACATGTTCAGGGTAGAATTGCCTGATATTTTGGCGTTGGATCACACTATTGAGTCAGACCAGACTGATATATAGAATATTTCTCCATGTAAAGGGCACAAGTGAGCAAAGAGAGGCTGTTCCTAGAGTGGGTTATAATGTCAATAGAATTAACCTACAATTATTTTGTATTTTTGTTTGTTTAAAAACTGCTGCACGCAACAAAATATCCCTCTGAATCTATTTAATAGGACAGGCTGCAGGAGGAACAAACACTTGCCTGTAACTTGTTGTATCATTTTAACAGTAGCTTAACTTCAAATCAATCACTATTACGGTTTTAAAAAAATAAACCCTCATGTTTATAGCACATTATTTACATTTGTGAAGGCACTGACTGAAGATATAGCTGCAAAGGTTTCTTTTTTAGGATAAACAGACAGATCAGTAGGACATTTTAGGACAGCATCCTCTGCAGATATGCTCACACTCCCTGTAAACCTAACAGGGAGAGAAGAGAAATGACTGCAAACGTTCATTTTCAAAAGCTTCTGTAATTTCATTTCTCATATTGTTTTTATTACTATTCACTTACAAATTATATAAATGAAACTTATTGCATTGAACAATACCTCATATTTTTCCTTGATGCAGGGGAAGGCAACTCCGACCTGCGGATTAGATCTTCTGTCATAGGCATAGCGTACAATGGCGACCATGTCCAACTCATCAAGAGCGTGAATCAAAGCAGAGAGAGCAACAGCGGCAGCCTGACATGAAAAACAGAAAACAGCAGCAGTTCAGTGAAATAAATCATCTGAAAGTCAGCTCATTATTTTATTTGTGTGCATTGATTTATGGAAGTACTGCTGCAGTATATAGGGATAAAACAGATTAGATTTAAAACTTAGATGTGGCATGTATCCATTGCAGGAGAAAAATCACATGTTCTCTTATTCACAATGTAAGAATATAGATGGGTTAAAACTTACACTACATATTTTGTAAATGTTTGTATCCCCTAACCACTAAAGTCAATGAAGTTGCCTAATACAAGGAGATATCATAATGTACAAAAACAAAACAAGTTTTAAACCTTCTTAAAAAGGAACATGACAAACAAGTCAATTGAAATTGTAACTTCAGCATCTTCAGACTGTTTGCAACACATAGTAAATGAATGTATCTACTTAACATAAAAGTCAAATAAAAAGTACTTGTTATGTCAGATTAACTACATATAAAAACAAAAAACGCATATAGAAAAAGTTAGTCACCTCATCATCCTTTGGTGCAAATACTTTGATAACCTGATTTCCCATATAGTGTTTCCTATGGACCTGTAAATACAATAAAGAAATAATCAAAATCACTCAACACCTCATAGTTGTCTTTCTATAATAGCATTAACAAAAAACAAATGAAAAGCAGATTTTCAATGACATTTCTCATTTCGATATTGTTCAAAATGATACCTGTGATGACTTTGTGAATCCCAGGACTTGAAAACACTTCCCTTCTATTTTGTATTTCATCTGGTCCTGATCCAGTTTAGAGAATGGTACAATGTCACTTCCATAGCGGAACCCTACAAAGGAAGAATCAGGATTAAATCCAATATGTCTGGTTTGGGCTAATCTGAAATTCTAGGCCGTTTAGCAACAGTTTTATGTCATTGGCTGTGGAGGATGCCCTTAGTGTTGTGTAAAGAAACAACTATAAGTAACTATGATTTTAACAAGACATAACTGGATGGCATTGCATAGTTAAAAAGCTCAAACTAGAATAAGATCTGTTATCTAATATACAGTCAGGTCCATAAATATTGGGACATTGACATAATTCTAATCTTTTTGGCTCTATACACCACCACAATGGATTTGAAATGAAATGAACAAGATGTGCTTTAACTGCAGACTTTCAGCTTTAATTTGAGGGTATTTACATCCAAATGAGGTGAACGGTGTAGGAATTACAACAGTTTGTATATGTGCCTCCCACTTTTTAAGGGACCAAAAGTAATGGGACAGATTAACAGTCATAAAACAAACTTTCACTTTTTAATACTTGGTTGCAAATCCTTTGCAGTCAATTACAGCCTGAAGTCTGGAAAGCATAGACATCACCAGACGCTGGGTTTCATCCCTGGTGATACTCTGCCAGACCTCTATTGCAACTGTCTTCAGTTCCTGCTTGTTCTTGGGGCATTTTCCCTTCAGTTTTGTCTTCAGCAAGTGAAATGCATGCTCAATCGGATTCACGTCAGGTGATTGACTTGGCCATTGCATAACATTCCACTTCTTTCCCTTAAAAAACTTTTTTTTTTAAACTCTTAAAAAACCCATTTGTATTCTGTACTTGTATTTCTACTTACTTTAGAAATTGACTATATAACATAATTTACTAACTGTACCAAATGTACTTCATAAAGCACCAGCATTTTCCATAAAGGTATTTACAAAGTAGAATAAATATTGAGTTATAATAACAAAACTTAAAAGCTTTAATTTTGCTGTGGCCATTTACAATAGCATTAAATGTAGATGAAAATGTATTGTAGTTGACAAAAGTGCCATCAACTACAATAAATACACAACATAAGAGCTAAAATCACTGAGCAATTTGGTGTGCAGTTCCACTTTTATGTATATGGATTAATGCTACATTATTGACATGCTGTGTTGTAGTGTGCACCCAAGAGGGTTATACACAAGAATGAGACACCCGTGTACAATTGTGGCTGCTACAATTACGATTTCCTGGAAAAATACTTTCACAAGCTTAGATATCATAGTTGTTCTTGTTATTGGCGTGTTACACACCTCACACAGAGGACAAGTTTATTACAATGCGACTTTAAGGAGTCAGTACCTTGGATTGTGTCATCTTTCTCTACTTCAGTTTCTTCATCATTATCTAAACAATAAACTGTTTCCTTTTGAACATCTTCCTTTTTCAAAGTCCTGGCATCCACGACTGTCCAGGTTTTTTTCACTTTCTCCTCTGTGACCTAAAAATTCCAGGAACATTAACAATGATCATTGCATGGATTATGTTGTAGTAATTGGCCCCATTATTTGTTGGAAAATAAATATTGCTGTTTAATACTACGCAGTAATAATTTCACAAACCATAAATGAGATCAGATTAATGGGAGACTTGCATATTTCTAGAGGAAGGTATTGTAATATCAATCAGATAACCTTGTGGATGTGCTGTAGGTTCTCAGACCATTGTTTTATATACTGTGTTTTTTTTTGTTTGTTTTTTTAAACTTAGCTTCTCATTTTTTTTTTTATACAAAACACATCATAAACAAATACATAAACATAAAAGATAACAGTACAAAATAGTTAAATGTTGTTTTACATTCAATTAATTTTTTTTTTTTTTTACCAAAGCCACCCCTCAATCTCTATATCTTATTTTTAACCTTACATAAAAGGGGAATATTTATACCAAATTGTTAAATCTATTATACTCAATTATACTCTGCCCATAGTTCGACATACTGTGAAATTGGTCTTCCTGCGCCAACATAGAAGTAATTAATATTTGTATATTATTTGTCCTTCGCTCCCTCTTCCATAGGCCCATTTAGCAGCATTATTACTGGGTCTAACTTTAATTCATAGGACTACAGTTTTTACTGTCTTTTGAATAAAAACTAAACTTGATAGGCAACCTATTTTAGAAATAAAGGAAATAAGACACAACCTCTCAATGTTTTCCTTTTATATGTAATGGTTGACTTTTTCTGAACTCAAAGTCTCCTCCAACTCCAGGAAGTTAATCAGCAGAAACCAAAATGATAGATTCCCTAGCAGGATAAGCTCATATTAAAAGATAATACATTTGAGGCTGCATTTCTTTGCACATTTTAAAAATGTAGTTCTTCAAAAGATTGTATCTTAAATATTGGACCAAATTGATCCTCAAAGGCGGTGTCATGTGACCGATTTGACTTGTAGTGTCACATATAATCAACCTGAGTCCTAAAAAGTCTGCACAATGGTTGTTAAGCTTTTTGTTTAATGTGCTGTAAAAATACTAGAATCACTGTGGAAAAGAATGGAAAATCTTAGGTGAAGCAGCACCGATGGGGGGGGGGGGGTGTCTTTTTGGGGTGCATGACAATGATTTGCTAATATTTAGACTATACTATAAGACTGTGCTGAGACAACAGGATGGGGGCCACATGGTAATTGTCTACCACTGCTTTAAAAAATTACTTTTTGTAACCTAACACATACTGCTTATATCAGAAGCACACATTACATTGAATCACTATATACACAGATTTATTTTATTTAAAAATAGTTTCCACACCCCAGAGGTGCTTACATAGGTACCTGGTACTAACCAATAGAAAAATAGTATCCAAGTACAGTTTCTAACCTATACCAACCTTCCAGCCAATAGCAGCACAGAACAGACATCCAGAACAGCTATGCTGCTCCAGCATGGGATCTGCTTTTTCCAGGGGGGAGAGAGATGTGTGTTGGTAGCACTATCTGAGCTACTTGATTGGGCGATACATTGTTGTACATGCCTCCGATTGGCCACACCTAATTATGAATTTTATGCTAACTTAGCTTGGATTTTAAGGGGCATTCCTTCTCAAAATCAACTACCTGATAACTGAAGAAATTGTACAGACTTTAGGGTAAGTTAATTAATGTTTATTTTGTGATGTTTTTTCATGCAAAAACATTTTTCATACACTACTGATTTCCCTCTATCAGATGCATTTATATTGCAGTAAACTTCCATATACCTTAAAGGACTAAGAAGCCCAGAAGTAGAAAGTAGTAGCTACAGATATAGAATATTCGGTGGGAGACAAATCACATTGTTGATTATCTGCCTGTCTGCTGTTTTAGTCTTATTTTGTTTCCTTTTAATAAATGTATGCACGACAATGTTCTTCTGGACTACATTTTGCATGTTTTGTGCAATCTACAAATGAGCAATAATTACATGTTCAAAACCTCAGGAACAGTCAGATCATTTACCATGATGGACTAGACAAAAGTACACAATTCTGGAATTTGATTTTTTTATCTAATTTCATCATCACGGTTTAAAAAGGTTTTGTGCTCCTGACTCATTGTATGACTCATATCTTTCCTTTTCAGGATACTAAAGTGATTTTGAACATACCGTATTGGTCCGGATATAAGCCGCACCTTTTTTCCCGATTTTTGAGCTGGCGAGTTACGGGTGCGGCATATATTCGCGACCGTCAAAAAATCATTGCCGATTTGCGAACTTTGTTTGTAACGTGTACGACTTCTATTTGCGCATGCAAAATTACTGCCGATTTGCGCGATTGCGAGATAAGGGTGCCGATTTTCGGGCTTTAGACTGCGGTATTGAATAGCGATTTACGGGTTTAGTGATTCAACATCCTGTAAAGCCTGCAACCTGCAAAAAAAGCTACAGTGCTAATTAGAAAGCCTGTTTTTTGCAATGGCTGATCACTTGGAGAGTCTTTTTCTCTCCAATTTTACGGGTGCGGCTTATATTTGAGTACTATCTTTTTTTCCCTTGAACTTTATGGGTGCGGCTTATTTGCGGGTGCGCCTTAAATTCGGACCAATATGGTAATTGTTTTAAAGCTCTCCTGATCAAGATCATTTTTTGCAAGAAGAATTAGTCTTTACAAAAAAACTAATTGGAGTTGCTCAGAGAACAAACTTACCTTAATAGGTTAGTTCTATGGACATGATAACCCACTGTGAGAGGGAGAAATATCCTGAAGTATATCAGTCTGGTCTCAATCAACAGAATGATCCAGCCTAGAAATACCAGGCAATTTCCAGATGCACATTTCGTCCTTAGTTGGGCCGCGTCAGTGAAGTGTAGCTTATAACTTCCTAAGGCACATTGAGCAAGGAGTCCATGTCTGAAGCCTATTACCCTTAAAGAAACTAAGCCCCAAGGGTCATTTGAATAAACAAAAGAGAAAGTTAAAGGAGCCGATTGAGCACCCCTGACTTTATTTTTTGTTTAATAATTATACTTTGTCCTCCTTTTTTAATATCTTAAAAGATTGTAGGAGACCTTGAAAATAAATAAGTTCACAACACACTTACAGACTTGTAGCCCACAATGCGTATGGAAAGACTGGATCCTATGGTGAGCTGGCATGGCCAGGCCATCGGCCGCCTCTCGATCTTCTTGAAGATGGACAGTTGCTCCAGACTGTCTCTGTATAGGATATAACCAGAGAGGAAAATGTTCATTGAAAGAATATTTTACATGACATGAATATGACACATGGGTCAACGTGTCCACTGAAAAAAATCACCTGAAAGTATAAACTTCATCCAGACCGTCTTCACCTTCCAAAGAAAACATAATCTTCCTCACCATCTCCATACCATCTTTCTGCTGGTCAGACAGTCCTTTGCCAGGTCTCCCTCGCATGTCTGATTGTGCAGCATCCCCTCCGCCATTACTCCTGTCTCCACTACCATCTCCTTCTTCATCTATATGGAAGGGAAGGCTGGGAAAGAAATGGAGAAGTAGGTTTCTCTCTGGTTCACTCTAATTGTGCACAGTACCTTATAGTTTATTAAGATTCAAAGTGAGACCTGGGTCAGTGTTATCAACAAGTTACCACTACAACACATCAAAGAGAGAAAATACACTAAATGCCCTGGTTTCACCACAGATAATCATAAGGAATGAACACAAAATAACTTAAAACTTAACCTTTATTAGAAAAAGCTAAAAAAGATATTTCGTTAAAAACAAGACACAACGAATAAAAAATAAAAAAAAGTAGACTCCCCCCCCCAGGTCTCCAGTTAAAACTCAATAATAATAACGTTTTTTAATGACAGTTCTTTCAGCCCTAATATTATTATTAGTTGTATTAGTTCTCATGGAGTGCCCAAAAAAAAATCTCTAATATATTATGTGACTTCTATGGAAATACCTCCCTTCAGAAATTCAAAAATGGAATTGGTCCTAAGTTGCCATTCCAGAATCCTTGTTGATACCATACATGTATCACAGCCAAATATAGCCTCTTTGTATTATGTTCTTCCAAAAGATAAAATCTAGAAAGTCTGACCAAAACTGGAGAGGATACTTCAGCATTTATATAGGCAATTTCTGATTGATAATAAATTATCGTAACTTCACTTAATATGAGAACACAAGAAAACAAATCTCAAAAGTATCACCATAAATATTCTTAATTCCCTATCCATATAATTTAAGAGCTCAATCCTCACTGTACTAGGGAACCTGGAGGGGCTGCTCCAGCGATTATTTGGGCATCATCTAATTTGTTTTTACTATCAAAGTCCTAATTTCTGCGCTTGGAGGTCCATAGTCGCTAACTTAGTTCCATTGATACATTATATTCTATGTAAGTATTACATTTAATTCTGTACTAGCGAATTGCCCGTCAAAAAATGACGGCAATCAAATTGTAAGTGAGCTAATGCTGTTTGGTGTATAATAATAAAATAAATAATAGATTAATAAATGAATATACTTTACCTATTGTGAAGCATTGTGTTGAAGAGCTGGCAATCTGTTTTGATGTTGCTGCAGCATTAGTGGTGTGGAGCTGCTGTGTAAGCTTGATGAATGTGTGGAGTGTAATAGTGTGCGTGCGCGAGACAAATCCGTTAGCGTAGCTGTGTACTTCCGCATTGTATAAATTATTGTTCTAAAATGGCGGCTAATGTGTGGTATGCGGCTGTGACTGATTTAGCGTCCTTCGTTTTAAATGTCGTCCGACTTTTTCGGAATATCCGTAGCTGTTTGGTGGTGTTTTGCGTGTTTAGGGTCCTTTAGCCTCTTTTTCGTTTTGTTCGGCGGCCATTTTTTCTCTTGCTTAGGTGATTTTCGGGTGTTTAAACTCCGAAATTTGTACTTAAATCGAGGTGTAACTTTACTTGCAGAGATCCTGGGTGCACCACCTTGCTGTGGGTAAGTTTTTCATATGTTTGTTGTATTTATTGTGTTTCTAATGTGTTTGGGGTTGCGTCCTTGTTTTCGAATCTCGTATGTCTTTTTCGGAAATTCCGTAGGTGTTTGGTGGTGTTTTGCGTCTTTAGACTGCTGTAGCCTCGTTTTTTTTCGGCGGCCATTTTTTCTCTCGCTTAGAGAATTTTTCAGTGTCTAAACTCTTTTATTTTGAGTTAAATTGAGGTGTAACTTTAGTTTTTGAGGTCCTGGATGCTCGCTCTTCCTGTAGGTAAGATTTTTATGTATTTGTTGCGTGTATTTATTGTGTTTTTCATGTTTTCATGTGCCTGGGTTGCGGACGATTTTTGCGAGGTCGTAATGTGTCTCGTATATTTTTTGCAAGGTCCGCAGTTGCTGGCAAGGAGCTCCAAAGGCCCTCCTTGCCAGCAACTGCGGACCTCGCAAAAGGGCCTCAGTTGCTGGCAAGGAGCGCAGCAACTGAGGCCCTCGCTACGCTAGGGCCACAGGCTCGCTGTGCGAGCCCGCAAGCAATAGCAACAGTTTGCATGCTCACAACTATATATGCGATTTCTTTTGTCGACCAGGGGATGGCGTGTGACATCATATACATGGACATCCTCGCCTTTATCAGCCTAACACAGACCTTAGTTGAAGCAGGAGGCAAAAGGCTCTTTAAGTTATAAGAGCGGATCATTACAGTTGAACACTGCAAGCACAAAGCATCCTTTATCAAATTTGTTTTGGTTTCTGTCTAATGTGCTGGATAAACTAGCTGGTGATTAAATAGTGTCCTGTTCTCATCCTATAACACATCATTGCTTTATCTAGAAGACAAACAGCAGACATATCCAAAATATGTCAGTTTCTATATTTTAACTGAAGGATACTAAAGGTTGTGAAAGCACTTAAAGGACGTTATGAAGTACTTATTATTCTAATAGTGGTGTCCAGTTTCTATTTGAACCTAACATTTTACTATGACTAAGAGCAAAAACAAAAAGAGAAAAACAATGTGATTAAAAATGACAGGCGTTTGTACAGCATTGTTTTGTTATGATTTATAATGTGTAGTCTAAATCGGTTAAATACACCTATTAAAAGAGGCTTTGAACTGATGGATACTGCTCTTCAGAGCGCTTTTCAATGGTTTATAACTTTGATAAATGTCCTAGCTTTTACATTGTGAGCGAAATTGCAACATAGGAGTTATCAAGTATATTGAACAAGTTATTAGGTCTTGAAAAGATCATACATTACAAGCTACCAATACATGCACATCAATTCTGTTATTGTTCAGTCCAACTTTCTGGAACCCTCTGGCCAGTCACATATATCAGCCACTGCCTCTCTAAGCTCTTTAATTGTTTACCACGTTAGGCCCTGGCCTTATTGGCCATTTCACCCTTTCTGTAGTATAGAGAGAGATTCTGGTAATGTGAGAGGGCTTAAACACACACACACACACATATATATATATACACACCGTATTTATCGGCATATAACACGCAAAAAAAAACTTAAAATAAAGAACTTTGAAGCAAAATCCTCATCCTCAACTCCACCCCTCATCCTCAACCCCCCCCTCCTCATCCTCAACCCCCCCCCTCCTCATCCTCAACCCCACCCCTCCTCATCCTCAACCCCACCCCTCCTCATCCTCAACCCCACCCCTCCTCATCCTCAACCCCCCCCTCCTCATCCTCATCCTCAACCCGCCTCCTCATCCTCAACCCCCCTCCTCATCCTCAACCCCCCTCCTCATCCTCAACCCCCCTCCTCATCCACAACCCCCCTCCTCATCCACAACCCCCCTCCTCATCCACAACCTCCCAGGTAAGTGGGGGGAGGTATTTAGGGGGATTTAGGTTGAGGAGGGGGGGTTAGAATGACGAGGGGGGGATAGAATGCGGAGGGGGGTTTAGAATGAGGAGGGGGGAGGGAATATCGGCGTATAACACGCACCTATCATTTGCTCCCTATTTTCAGTGAGAAAAAGTGCGTGTTATACGCCGATAAATACGGTGTATATATATATATATATATATATATATATATATATATATATATATATATATATACACACTAGCGAATTGCCCGTCAAAAAATGACGACAATGAAATTGTAAGGTAGCTAATGCTGTTTGGTGTATAATAATGAAATATGTAATACAATTAATAAATGAATATACTTTACCTATTTTGAAGCATTGTGATGAAGAGCTGGCAATCTGTTTTGATGTTGCTGCAGCATTAGTGGTGTGGAGCTGCTGTGTAAGCGTGCTGAATGTGTGCAGTGTAATACTCTGCGTGCGCGAGACCAAACCGTTAGCGTAGTCGTGTACTTCCGCATTGGCGTAAAATGGCGGGTAATGTGTGGTATGAGTCTTAGCGGAATATCCGTAGGTCTTTTGTGGTGTTTTGCGAGTTTCTTGTGGTGTTTTGCGTGTTTAGAGTGCTGTAGACTCGTTTTCGTTGTGTTCGGCGGGCATTTTTTCTGTCGGTTAGAGAATTTTTTAGTGTCTAAACTCTTTTATTTTGAGTGAAATCAAGGTGTAAGTTGCTTTTTTGAGGTCCTGGATGCTCCCTCTTGCTGTAGGTAAGCTTTTTATGTATGTGTTGTGTGTATTTATTGTGTTTTTAATTTTTTCATGTTCGCGGGTTGCGGACGATTTTTGAGAGGTTGTAATGTGTGCTAACGTGTCTCGTATGTTGTTTGCGGTTGTAGCCTCGTTTTCGTTTGTTCGGCAGCCATTTTTTCTCTTGCTTAGCTAATTTTTTAGAGTTCAAACTCTTTTATTTTTAGTGAAATTAAGCTGTAAGTTGTTTTTTTGAGGTCCTGGATGCTTCCTCTTGCTGTAGGTAAGCTTTTTATGTATGTGGTGTGTGTATCGATTGTGTTTTGAATTTTGTAATGTTTGCGATTTGCGTCCGATTGTTGCGAGGTCGTAATGTGTGGTAACGTGTCTCGTATGTTGTTTGCGTTGCGAGGTAAAGTTTGCAATGGTCGTAGTGGTGTGTCGTGTTTGTGTGGTCGCGGTTGTTTGCGTTTGAACGTAAATTTTGCGAGGGTCGAAGTTGCTGGCAAGGAGCGCCTTTGGCGCTCCATGTCAGCAACGGAGGCCCTTGCGAGTTGCTGGCAAGGAGCGCCTTCGGCGCTCCATGCCAGCAACCGGGGCCCTCGCCCGCAGCCCTCGCTACGCTACGCGAGCCCGCAAGCGTGAGCAACGGCTCGTATGCTCACAACTATATATGTGATATACATACATACATATATATATATATATATATATATATATATATATATATATATATATATACATACATACTAGCGACTTGCCCGTCAAAAAATGACGGTAAATAAAAGAAAGTGTTGAAATGCTGTTTGTCATACAATGTGAGTGTACTGTGTGCCTCAACTATATAGACCCCTCTAACACACTAATGAAAGCATGTAATAACACTATAAGTGCCATGAGGATAATCCAGGACCCTCATGGCGCAAAGTGTAAGCACTATACCATTTTAACCCGGTCACTTATGGGGGTCCATCCAGACCCTCATAAGCCTCTATTTAACCCTATCAGTCCCATAAGGGTATATTAAGACCATTATGGGCCTGTTACAACACTACATTAACCACATAAGTGCCATGACGGTCCTCAAGGACCATCATGACACTAAGTATAAACACTACACTGCACTATACCCCCCCAATAAAACATTAAATATCAACTAAACACCCTCTACACTAACCTATTAACACCTACACTACCTACCCCCTAATAACCCCCTCCCCACCACTGTAATTACAGAAATCAAAAAAACTAAAGTCATCAAAAATCTACATTACATAAAATAAAAAAAAACTAAAATCACCAAAAATAAAACATGTACGGTACATTACAGAAAAAAAAAAACCTAAGTCACAAAAAAAGAAAGAAACATTACAGAAAAAATAAAAAAATACATTACAACCCCCCCCAACTACAGAAAAAAAGAAATTACACACCTGAAAAGGAAATACATATAATACATAGAATACAATTAAATACAATAACATTAAATACAATACAATTAAATACAATTAAATACAATACAATTAAATGCAATACAATACACCCCTATCTAATATACATCCCCCTATCTAATATACATCCCCCTATCTAATATACATCCCCCTATCTAATATACATCCCCCTATCTAATATACATCCCCCTATCTAATATACAGTACATGCTATCTCTATATAGCAACCCTAATTCTAAGCTACAATAAAATAATTAAGACCACTTACCTTTGAGATGTTTCTTCAAATCACCAACCTAGGGTAAAAAAAGATTTAAAAAATTAATACAACACGTTTACATAAAATAAATAAACATTCTAAATATTATACTCACCTTTCCAGCATGTCCTGTTAAAAAAAAATATTACATTAGCACACACACATAAACATGAAACCAAGTAAAATAAACACAATCTACATTGTACTTACCTCCCCGCGATGTCTCCGGGCTCCTCGTGTTCTGCCCCGGAAGCATCCGCGCTGTTTAAAAAAAACAAAACAACACACATCCACCCTGGCGGATATCCCCGACGCTAATGAGCTTCCTATGGAGTGTTCCAGAATAAAATTGGCAATGGTGGCTTCTGATTGGCTGAAAACGCTGTCTATCAAATTCAGCCAATGAGAAGACGCCAATTGTGAACCAATGAGAAAGGGATACACCCCAAAATCCCACGCTGATTGGATAACGCACCTGTCAATCTTTATTTGAACCAATCTGAAGGCTTTATTGCCATCAGCGAATCACAATGGGATACACCCCCACGTACTGATTGGTGAAGGCATCTGCGCCTTCCCATTGACAGTAATACTGATTGATATTGACAATAGCCAATGAGAAGGCGCAAATGCCTTCACCAATCAGTACGTGGGGGTGTATTCCATTGTGATTGGTTATTGTCAGTGCAACCAATCAGAATGCGCAGATGCCTCCAGACAATCACCCTGTGGGGGTGTATTCCATTGTGATTGGCTGAAGGCATCTGCGCCTTGTGATTGGTTTAAATAAAGATTGACAGGTGCATTATCTAATCAGAGTGGGATTTTAGGGTGTATGCCTTTCTGGTTGGCTCACACATTGGCGCCTCCTGATTGGGTGAATTTGATAGACAGCATTTTCAACCAATCAGAAGGCGCCATTGCCTATTTTCTTCCGGAAAAGTCTCAGAGAGCCTCATTAGCATCGTGGATATCCGTGAGTGCGGATGGGAGTATTTTTTTTTTTTTTACTGGGCGTGACAAGAGGAGGAGGAGGCCGGAGACATCGCGGGGAGGTATGTACAATGTAGATTATGTTTATTTTATTTTGTTTTTATGTTTATGTATGTGTATTAATGTTATGGTTTTTTTAAACAGGTGCCGCGCCGGAGAAGGATAAAAGAATAAGGACGGGACATGCCGGAAAGGTGAGTAGAATATTTAGAATGTTTATTTACTGTAAATGTGTTGCACTAATTTATTTTATTTTTTTCCCTAGGTGGCTGATCTGAATGGACATCTGCAAAGGTAAGTGGTCTTAATTATTAGAATTAGATTATTTTATATAATGATAGCATTTATTGTATGTTAGCTAGGGGTATGTGTTTTATATAGCATAGCATGTATTTTATATTAGATTGTGTTATTTATTTAGATTGTTTGATGTATATTATATAGATAGGATGTATATTAGATTATGGTATTTATTTAGATAGATTGGTGGATGTATATTAGACAGATAGGATGTATTGTATATTAGATAGGAGTGTATTGTATTGTATTATATTGTATTTCCTTTTCAGGTGTGTAATTTGATTTTTTTTTCTGTAGTGGGGCGCGGGTTGTAATGTGATTTTTTATTTTCTGTAATGTTCCTTTTTTATTTTTTTTGACTTTAGGCTTTTTTATTTTCTGTAATTAGAGTAGTGGGCGTTATTAGGGGGTAGGTAGGTAGTGTGGGTAGGTAGTGTAGGTGTTAATAGGTTAGTGTAGAGGGTGTTTAGTTGGTATGTAATGTTTTATTGGGGGGGGGGTAGTGTTTATACTTAGTGTCATGATGGTCCTTGAGGACCGTCATGGCACTTATGTGGTTAATGTTGGTTTGTAACAGGCCCCTAATGGTCTTAATATACCCTTATGGGACTGATGGGGTTAAATAGAGGCTTATGAGGGTCTGTATGGCCCCCCATGAGTGACAGGGTTAATTAGCGGTTTTTGGGGGTCTGTATTGACCCCCATGAGTGAGGGGGTAATTAAGGGCTTATGGGTGGGCTGTATTGACCCTCCTGAGAGACGGGGCTAATGAAGGCCTTTTGGGGGTCTGTATTGACCCCCATGAGTGAGGGGGTAATTAAGGGCTCATGGGGGTCTGTATTGACCCCCATGAGTGACAGGGTTAATGAAGGGCTTATGGGGGTCTGTATTGACCCCCATGAGTGACAGGGTTAATGAAGGGCTTATGGGGGTCTGTATTGACCCCCATGAGTGACAGGGTTAATGAAGGGCTTATGGGGGTCTATATTGACCCCCATGAGTGACAGGGTTAATGAAGGGCTTATGGGGGTCTATATTGACCCCCCTGAGTGAGGGGGTTAATGAAGTGCTTATGGGGGTCTATATTGACCCCCATTAGAGACAGGTTTAAAGAAGTGCTTATGGGGGCCTGTATTGACCCCCATGAGTGGCAGGGTTAATGAAGGGCTTATGGGGGTCTGTATTGACCCCCATGAGTGACAGGGTTAATGAAGGGCTTATGGGGGTCTATATTGACCCCCATGAGTGACAGGGTGATAGTGTATATATATTTTTTTTATAACGGGACCCCCACTACAGTGGTTAATGTGGGGTTAATGCAGGTCTCCGAGCTTATCTCGGATCCCGTGGGGTTAATGCGGGTTTCCGAGCTTATCTCGGATCCCTTCTTGGGTAAGTTGTACGTGGCTGGGCTTTGAGCATCGTTTTAGTTTTTTTCGGGCGGCCATTTTTTCATGTGTCTGAACTCCTGAATTTGGACTTAAATGGAGGTGTAACTTCACTTTCAGAGGTCCTGGGTATTTTGTGAGCATTTGTTGTGTTTTTACTGTTTTTAGGTGCGCGCGGTTCCGCAGTTATGGTCGTATTTTTTGTGCGTGTGGGTGTTTGTGCCGTCAAGGTTGGTTCCAAGGTCATTTTTTTTTTCTAAGTTGTGCGTGTGTGTTTTTTAACCGCGTGTGAGGCGCCTTTGAGCCTCCACCTCCGCAAATGCAGACCCTCGCTTCGCGAGAGATGCAGTTCTTGCAGGCTCGTGAGCAACGGCTCGTATGCTCACAACTAAATATGTGATATGTTGTTGTCTAGAGGTTCAGTCGCATCCGACTCAGTGACCCTATGGACCACAGCACGATAGGTACATCTCTCACTCACTGCCCCTCTGAGCCCATCAAGCTCATGTTCATTGTTTCAGTGACCATCTATCCATCTCCACCTCTGCCGTCCTCTTCTTTGTGTGTCTTCAATCATTCCCAACATCAGAGTCCTCTCTAGGGAATCATGTCTTCTCGATGTGGACAAAATATTAAACCTTTAGCCTCATGATCAAACCTTAACTTATTTATGGTCCAGCTCTCACATCCGTATGTTACTACTGGGAATACCATAGTTCTAACAATGCGGAGAGTGATACATCTTTAATTTTTAATAGCTTGTCCAGGTTTGCCATAGCTTTCCTCTCCAGATGCTAACAGCTATTAATTTCATGGCTGCAATCACCATCTGAAAACTGTTGGACCCCAGGACAATAAAATCTGTCTCTGCCTCCACTTCTTCACCATCTATTTGCTAGGAACTGAAATCGCCATTTGCAGTGATCTTCGTCTTTTTAACTTTAAGCAATAATATATTTCAAATTTTTCCCTTTTGTGAGAGAACCTCTAAAGAACCCATAGGAATAAGCTGCCATTTTTTGTTGTATCAAACTGAGTGAATTGTCATTTGAGTGTGCTTGTGATTTTTAGTGTTTTCAGAACATGCAAGTCTATACACAGTCTTCAAGGGGGTTGTTTGGGGATTAACTGGCATAAAAGTCTTTATAAAATAGTAAAATATGCATCAATTCCTAAAATTCAAGAATAAGGCAGAAAAGCAGAGAGGAAGTGATAGCTGGTAAAGCAGAAAGATCCCAGAAATATCATGTAACTTACAAAAATTGTAGAGAGATCCCAGCTTTCTTAAGATTTGCAATAATAATCTCCAACTGATCAACACTGAAAGGACTGCTGAGGTCTGTGAACACGGCAATGTGCAGCTTTTCATATTTCTTTCCCCTAAAATGAAATAAATAATATCAATATATAGTCTAAAGACACAAAGAAAAAATCTCAAGGTTCTATTGAATGGTATATTATCACAAAGAAAAAGGACAGGAAAGATACCTATGTTAGGAACACCACATATAACCTAATCTCAAGCATAGGATGCAATTTCTTAAAAAGAACTTTGATCAGGTGTGATTAAAAAAAAATCAATCAATGAAATTCTAAAAACATTATCTATATAAATAAATATTATAAATAAATACATATATATATATAATTTATGGAGGGAAAAAGAGCGATAGAAGCCCTCCACCATACAGTAGTACAGTAAATAAATAGTACATCTGTGTTCACATTTGAATGTCTAAAATAAGTAAAAAAACTTATTTCCTGCTCAGAATTCCAAGACATACAGTTATTCCACTGCATTCTGGGAACCTGGGTAGAGACATGCAAATGTGCCCACAAAGACTTTGCTCTTGTAATACCATTTTAAACATGGCTTCCTTTAAGCAAAGCTCAGGATGAATTATACAGAAGCCAGGAAACCTACCCACAGACAGCTGTTTCAAAGTTACTGCATCTCATCACAGTGGGGCCGGTTCCTAGCTTATGTTGTAGATTTTGTGGGGAGGTAGTTTACCACAACAATCATTTAATTTATTGTGGGCAAAAGAGCGATAGACGCTCTCCAAGCTGATGAGAGGCATCTTGAAACAGCTGTCAGTGGGTATGTTTCCTGGCTTGTGTATAATCCATCCTGATCTTTGCGTAAAGCTGTGTAATACAGCAAGCTCATGCTTAAAGGAAGCCATGTTTTAAATGGTATTGAATTACAAGAGCAAAGCCTTTGAGGGCACATTTGCATGTCCCTGCCCAGGTTCCCAGAATGTAGGTAATAACCATACTTCTCCGAATTCGGAGCAGGAAATATGTTTTTTTTTACTTATTTTAGATGTTCCAATGTGAACACAAATGTACTATATATATATATATATATATATATATATATATATATATATATATATATATATATATATATAATTAGGCTAGAATGAACAATGTCAGGAGAACAATAGATATTCTATATTTAAATTGTACAATGCTAAATAGTGAAGACAAAAAAGTGAAGGAAGTAAACACAGTTATTAAGACTGTATTTTATACTACATATGTAGAGGTAGAGGATATAGGTAGAGTAGATGACTTATTAACAACTAGATTGATGTAGAGCAAGAAAATGGTATGCATATATAGCATGAATGCATTGGAATTTACTGTATTTGACACATAATAATCAAGAGTGCAATGATCACAATGAAGCTAAGCATCTGGTTACTTGGTTAGATAGGTTTTTTTTCCCATATAAATCTGTTACATTTTTCAGATAAATTGGAATTTCATAGACTACCTGCCTTAAATTGGGCTTTTTACAGAAATCTACTTTATGACATGTATTTCTGCACTTAAAGGTATATTCAAGTGAACTGGATTATAAATGCATCTGACTAGTAGTGTATGAAAACGTGTGTTATATAGAAAAGTTCTGTTTTCTTGCAAAGTTATTTGCACAAAAGTCAAATCCAGCTGTTCACGCCCACAGGACACTTACATAAGCCGGGTACACACAGGAAATACAGCAGGGTACATATTTTGACCTTTCTGGTACAGAGCACAGGAAGTAACTGTTTCAGTTCTTCTACTGAGCATAACAGAAGCCATTGGGGTAAATGATGAATGACACAATGCATTAGCCCGATTCTGAATTTGAATGTTATGCTAATTCAGGTGGGATTTCTAGGGGTGTACACAATCACATGCAAATTCCAAAACACATAGGAAATTTTGCTAACTTCAAGGTAAGCTAATTAATGTTTATTTTGGTATATTTTCATACACTACGAATTCTGGTCTATTAGATGCATTCACAATTCAGCTCACTTACATATCCCTTTAATCCTTAAAATGAGATCTGTGGTCCTATTTTTAGAAATGCTAAAATATTTTTATTACCATAATAATACATAAAATCTTTTACAACTACCCTTCAGATTTGAATCATTTTCAGTGATTATAACAGGCTTTAATAACAAAAAAAGTGAAAATTGTACTGGCATATTATGGCAAAACTTACCTATATACGGTACATGTTTATATACTGTTTATGTTTTTTATATCACTGAGGAAGCCTTATTGATGAAACGCGTTTGATACTATTTGCTGTTTTTAGATTATTGATTTTATTTATTTTCATTGTGCCTATCCCTATTGGCCATTTATGGCATGTACTTGGGATTGCATGGTACAATAAATATATGATAAACACACTATTGTTTGTACTAGTGTGTTTCAATTGTCCCCTATAGTTGACATAAGACAAATGGCTTCCTCAGTGATATTTAAAATCATAAACAGTGTATAAATATGTATATAAGTACTGCTCATATCAGCACTTACCTTACATCTCTATAGTTCATAAATATGGAACACTCTCGTTGGATTTATCCATTTTTTTCTGACTATTTTGTGTAAACACAATAGGTATACTATAGAGCGCTTCTATTTGTAGCAATATACTATATGTAAATTGCTTCTCTGTTTTCCATATTATGGAGAGTGTGAGTTTATTAATTTTAATACAAAATAACTGTATGAATGTATCATCTAGCAGTAAGTATGTCTGGATAATTACATTATAATTATTTTTGAAGGGATATCAAATAAACAGTTTAAATAAAAAAGTCTAAGAATGTGAATTACCGTATTTATCGGCGTATAACACGCACTTTTTCTCCCTGAAAATAGGGGGCAAATGATAGGTGCATGTTATACGTCAATATTTCCTCCCCCCTCCTCATCCTCAACCTCCCTCCTCATTCTAAACCCCCCTCCGTATTCTAACCCACCCTCCTCATTCTAACCCCCTCCCCCAACCTAAACCCCCCTCCTCAACGACGTCACATGCGCGCCACGTCATTAGCATATACTGGCACCCGGTATATGCTAATGACGTGGCGCGCATGTGACTTCACATGCGCGCCGGGTCAAGGAACGGAGGCCGGAGCAGAAGCAGGTAAGTGAGGGGGAGGTATTTAGGGGGGTTTAGGTTGAGGAGGGGGGTTTAGGTTGAGGGGGGGTTAGAATGAGGGGGGGGTAAGAATGAGGAGGGGGGGTAAGAATGAGGAGGGGGGGGTAAGAATGAGGAGGGGGGTTAGAATGAGGAGGGGGGGTAGAATGAGGAGGGGGGTTAGAATGAGGAGGGGGGGTTAGAATGAGGAGGGGGGTTAGAATGAGGAGGGGGGGTAAGAATGAGGAGGGGGGGATAAGAATGAGGAGGGGGGGGTAAGAATGAGGAGGGGGGGTAAGAATGAGGAGGGGGGGGGTAAGAATGAGGAGGGGGGGTAAGAATGAGGAGGGGGGGTAAGAATGAGGAGGGGGGGGTAAGAATGAGGAGGGGGGGTAAGAATGAGGAGGGGGGGTTAGAATGAGTAGGGGGGGTTAGAATGAGGAGGGGGGTTAGAATGAGGAGGGGGGGTTAGAATGAGGAGGGGGGTTTAGAATGAGGAGGGGGGTTTAGAATGAGGAGGGGGTTGAGGTTGAGGAGGGGGGTTGAGGTTGAGGAGGGGGGTTGAGGTTGAGGAGGGGGGTTGAGGTTTAGGAGGGGGGTTGAGGTTGAGGAGGGGGGTTGAGGTTGAGGAGGGGGGTTGAGGTTGAGGAGGGGGGTTGAGGTTGAGGAGGGGGGTTGAGGTAGAGGAGGGGGGTTGAGGTTGAGGAGGGGGGTTGAGGTTGAGATGGGGAGTTGAGGTTGAGGAGGGGGGTGGAGGTTGAGGAGGGGGGTTGAGGTTGAGGAGGGGGGTTGAAGAAGGAGGATGAGGAGGGAGGATGAGGAGGGAGGATGAGGAGGGAGGTTGAGGAGGGGGTTGAGGATGAGGAGGGAGGTTGAGGATTTTGCTTCAAAGTTCTTTAATTGGAAATTTATTTTTTTCCCCTGAAATTTCCTTCTTAAAATGAGGTGCGTGTTATACGCCGATAAATACGGTATGTATAGATTTATATTTGTAAATTATATAGTATTTTACTTACAAAGTCTCTTTCTGAAGTATGTCCATGCACACGATCAGAGCATCAAGAACTATAGAGGTTAAGAACAACTGCAAAATGATTTATTTATTGTATAAAAAATATTAAAGGTAGATGGAAGGTTTCTGGATTTTACTAGATATAAAATAATAGCAACTTGCCCGTCAAAATTTTTTAATTGCGAGCGTTACCCACAAACTCGCAATTACCACAACTATTTATATGACTAGCGAATTGCCCGTCAAAAAATGACGGCAATGAAATTGTAAGGTAGCTAATGTTGTTTGGTGTGTAATAGTAAAGATATAATACATTAATAAATGAATATACTTTACCTATTTGGAAGCATTGTGTTGAAGAGATGTGAATGTGTGTTGACATTGCTGCAGCATTAGTGTTGTGGAGCTGCTCTCTAAGCGTGGTGAATGTGTGCAGTGTAATACTGTGCGTGCGCGAGTCGAAACCGCACGCGTAGTGTCGTACTTCCGCATTTGCGTGAAATGGCGGTTTATGTGTGTTGTGCGTCTTTGCGTATTGTCCGTTGTTGGTTTGCAGTTGTTTTCGAGTTTCGTGTGGTGTTTTGCGAGTGTGGTGTGGTGTTTTACGTCTGGAGAGTGCTGTAGCCTCGTTTTCGTTTTGTCCGTCGGCCATTTTTTCTCTCGCTTAGAGATTTTATTAGTGTCTAAAGTGTTTTATTTTTATTTAAATGAAGGTGTAACTTGTTTTTTTGAGGTGCTGGATGGTTCCTCTTGCTGTAGGTAAGCTTTTTATGTGTGTGTTGTGTGTATTTATTGTGTTTTAAATGTTTGTATGTCGGCGTGTTGCGTCCGATGTTTGCGAGGTCGTAATGTGTGGTAACGTGTTTCGTAGGTTGTTTGCGTTCCTCCAAAAAATTTAGCGAGTGTCGTAATTTGTGTGTCGTGTTTTTTGAGTAGCGACGTGAAGTTTGTGAGGGTTTGAGGCCCTTGCCCAGTGACCTCGCCAGCAACTGAGGCCCTCGCTTCGCGAGGGGCCTCAGTTGCTGGCATGGAGCGCCTTCGGCGCTCCATGCCAGCAACTGAGGCCCTTGTCCAGTGACCTCGCTACGCGAGGGCCGCGGCTCGCTACGCGAGGGCCGCGGCTCGCTTCGCGAGGGCCGCGGGCTCGCTACGCGAGCCCGCAAGCGTGAGCAACGACCCGTACGCTCACAACTATATATGTGATCCCTGTATATCTATTTACTTTCATGTGCTTTATTTTATTAAGAAGGCCTTGTAAGCTGTTTTTACTGCCTATAATGAAACAAATAGTCCCTGTATGGGTCTGCCCACTGAATCACATGAAAACAGAGACTCTGTTGTGCTAGCTGTGCTGCGTCTCATACTAACCAATCAGTGACCATCTCCCAGCAACATTCTACAATTTGCTGCTGAGACCTGGTCCCTGATAGGCTAGGACAATAAGCTGCACATCCAGCCCTACAGAGTCTATGTCTGCATACCCTGCAGTGGGAAAACCGATACAGGAACTATTTGTTTGATTTTAGGCAGAGCTTATATGCACTTCTTAATAAAATAAAGTATATAACAGTAAATGGATACACAGAGAGAAAATGCATTGAGGACCCATTTGCATGTCCCTACTCAGTTTCCCAGTGCAATAACTTTATTTCTTGGAATTCTGAGCAGTTTAAATAAGTTAAAAACGTATTTAGACATTCAAATGTGAACATAAATGTACTATTTATCTATATACAAATATATAGATCTGACAATCACAAATATAGTTCTCAGCAGTGCGGGCTTGCCAGAAAACCTTGGTAAAGCAACTTTAAAACTGCGGTTTGCAAAGGAGCTCCTTGCGCTGGTGGATGTGAGCGCCATAGGCGATCATCCCTACAACCGCGTATGACTTAGGCAGGGAGCGACGAAGGTGCTCACTGTGCTGGTGGAGATGAGCACCATAGGCGTTCATCCCTACGACCCCGCACGACTTAAGCATCATACCTACGACCCGCAGGACTACAGATCAACAGAAAACTCAAATGCACAATTCGCTCAGCGCGGGGGTTGCAATGAGTGCCGAAGGTGCTCAGACTACCAAAAGTACATGAGGGGAGAGGATGGCAATGAGCGCCGAAGGTGCTCAGACTACCAAAAGTACATGAGGGGAGAGGATGGCAATGAGCGCCGAAGGTACTCAGAGGACTAAAAGCCTTACATTGTGTGGCAAACAGCATTACCTGCCTTATAATTTTATTGCCGTCATTTTTTTACGGGCAAGTCGCTAGTAGACATATAATCCTTATGACTGTACAATATTAAAATAACTATTTATTTCAGGTAAAGGCCAATATCCCAGAGCACATCAGAAGGATACAGTCTGCTTGCTCAGAACCAGGCTGGACAGTATTTTGAATTTCCTCCAAAAGCTCAAAGTCGGGAAGCATCAGGTGCCTTTGTACTGTGATGTTCTGATACTGGTCCCCATCTGCAAGGGCATTATCCGTCTCATCTGTGCCATAAAGAACCACAGCCGTCTCATCCTTGCTCTCTGCAAACACCTGGAGATAGAAATATCACATTTCTAGTTTACTATATCATAATCTTTCTTCTAAAGAATGTTAACTTGGCAATAGGAAAATGTATAGCAATTAAATTTCTGCAACACACAAATTAGACATAATTTAAGTTATTTGATCTTAGTGTAACTGTAATATAAGTCACTCTGTGCAGTTGGTCACAGAATCAATGAATGGTAGATTACAAAAAATGTATGAACCCTTTAAAAGGACCACTGTGGTAATTCATTTAAATATTTTGAATAACTACACAAATATTTTGAAGAACTACACTTAAAAATAAAGAAAATGTTTTCAGAATGGAAAAAATAATCCAGCCTAATTTATTCAATTTAAAGTGTGATTATGCTGCTATTCAATGTACAATTTTGGTTTTAGCTGATTAAATTCCTCAGGTGGGTGCAGACATTGAATGCACAGGAATTTTCGAAAAACAAATGGAAATGTGGCATGTACAACTTTTTTTTTTTTTTTTTTTTTTTTTAATATTCATGTAATTATATAAAAAAAAAAAAGATCATTTTAACATACAAACGTGCTCTTTCATACCACAAGAGGGAGTTTTACTTTAGTTGTATGCCTCCAAGTATCTTGATTTTCCTAATTTACTATTAAATCACTAAGCATTTTGAACAAGCTTTGTTACAAGCTATGTGTGTTACTTTTATTGGCAAGTAAATTACACCTTCTGATTGTATTGCTTTAACATTTATTCTAAAGTTGATTTTTACATATTTGTTTTCTATTTTATTTATTAAACTTCCCTTGCTGATTGGAATAAGCCAGATTTGTGCATGTGCACCCATTTCTTCTGGAGTGCCCTTATTATATTGTTAATACAAGTTAAACAATACCAACTCCTTCCCTCTTTTGGCTTGATGCAAGCTTTTGATGTGTTTTTTTTTATTGCTTTCACTATACTTGAAGAAGACCAAGAAATCGAATGTGTAAGATAGAGCTTGAAAAGTCCACCATTTTGGAGTCACTGACTTCTACTATAGTACTTATGGCTCCTAAGTTTTTTTTTTACAGGTAATACAGAAACACCCTGCCATAGATTCAAAAAAATGTCTTGGCCTCTTCTTAAAAATCTGACTGGCTCCTAAGTTTGAAAAGAAACATGTTGAGTAAGAGTTGTTATAATAACTAAACTAAAAAAAATCAGTTGCCAAATAATGCCACCATCATATAATGTAGAGTGTCAATATGATGCACTCCTCTAAAACACATGCAAATACATTTAACATGGATCAAATCTGGCTCAACAAAATCTGGTAGTATAAATTACACCAATCACCTCTTTGGAGCCCATTCCCGAGGCAGTATTATTACAAAATGCATAGGTTAGGAGAGGGTCTTTAGCAAACATAGTTTACATAGCAGCGCTGCAAATTATATTATATATATTATTATTATATTTTTATATTTGGATAAATTGGAGCGAAAAGATTTTCCCATAATTTTGAGGTCCATTGTAGGACCTAATAGTTATTTTTTAAGTGTTGTAACCCACTTGTGATCGATTTTGATATACCCATTGTACCCTCACTAGGGGTGATAAGATATCTTTGACCACTAAAATTATGTGCATTTTTAATTTATATTTTTATATTAGTATAGGATTTTGTATAGCTTAGGAATATACGTGAATATCCATATCATTTGTAAGTATATTTTAATATCTTGATAAAATACTGTGATATTCTACATTATGTTCGGCTGCACGCGGTCCCTTTTCTTTTTCTTTTTTTAGCTTTTTGCTGCATTCTTTTGTTTGAAGCAAAGTTCTCAAGAACAGTAGCTCAGAACGAAGAAAAACAACATGATAGCTGCTTCTTTTTTTATTGAGTACAGATCAAGAGCTTCTTCTTTGTGGGATCTGATAGAGAATTTTTGGAGTGAATAAATTGGTGGATATAAGCACTTTTTCGGGTTTTTCTGCCCTGGACTTTTGTATTTTGTCATACGACTGTATTGCGTGCCTATTTTGAATTCTATTGTAAATAAAAACATTTAAACTTAAAGTAAACCAAAAATATTTCTGGTTCTTCCAGGAATATCTTGTTGATTTTGTGATGTACAATTATACAAAGAAATTAAATGGCTCATTTGTCCATGTTGTGTTCTGAAAGATATTGGGTATATGAGTTTTGTATTTCAACTATGACGGAGCTAAGTCAGCATAATTTTGCAAATCATAGTCTATCAAGGAAGATACATTCTATGTTAGAAAATGTATCCAGCTGTATTTGGTCAGAGCTTCATAGTGAGGCCAATATATTGTAACAGAAACTTCAAGTGAACAGATGTAAACGACTCCCATAAGCCTTTATGTGCCTGAATTAGCTGAAGCTTACAAAAATATAACACACATTGAGTAAGCATTTTTTTAAATCATTTATTCTGCAAAATAATTTACAAATTGACTTTAAACTAACATGCAACAGAAAGATTTAGTCCAGGGCTTCACAAACTTGTTCTATATCTAGGAGCCAACCCCAAAATGTAGGAGCTGGAGGAACCAAAGCTGCAGGAAAGCAGAGAACTACCAACTTCTGAACGCAAAGTAGAGCAGAGCAAGTGGACACTGTGAGCTTAAAGGGCCACTTAATTTAGCACAATTTGGACCACATCACTGTAAAGATCACCTAAAAGCATGTTGAAATACTTTTGGGATTTTTCAAATATGTGAATTTACTTAGAATTCAAATATATAAACACAGATGGTTTTTCTTTATGGGAAAGACTGCCCACAACCAAACGGGTTGCAGGGGTATGTGCCCCATTCAAGTGAGTGGTAAGTCTTATTTTTCCAGTTTGAAACAGAGTCAATTTTTTTTTCCGTACTGGCAGAAAAATCAGTTTTTTTTAGACTTTTGCCTCTCTGGAATAAGTTATGCAGAGGAGCACAGGGGGAGAGGGGGGTAGTGCCCTGTTCATCATGCTCTATGCTTGCCCAGTACAGTGATCCCAAGAAACAAAAAAAATGTAACCCTTACTACATCTATCTGTGTAGGCATTGAATATTGGTACTCACCTAAACCAGAAAAGCTATGGGTTAACTGGTCACATCAGTGTAACCTGAGACTAGGGGAAAGCTGTATTATTCATCACAGCCTTCCCCCATCGAGCAGCACACAATAAGCCTAAACTCAGTCCTGTGTGAAAATGTTTAAAACAAAAAGTTCGAACTTGCAGTACAATGACCATGTGGAGTCCACTATATGGGTACATCCACATGAACACTGAAAGTCATACAACTGCAACAAAAAAAAAAAAGAGAATCACCGGAATAAACGAGCAATTCACAGTGTTCCTAATCTTTGTGACACTTGCCTTCAATATAAAACTGATAAAAACATTTTGGTTCAACATAAAATTCCACTTTAAATTGAAAGGTAGGGATGATAGTTTTAATAGCAAATTATGATCAATGACATCAGTGGAGCCCTATAATAGAGTCACAGGTTCAGTACCTGTCTCTGCAAAAACAGCATCATGACCTTCTTGGCTTGATCAAATGGTGACTCTTCTCCATTGATAGAATGACTCATTGCGTAGCCCACATCCATGCACAGCACCACGGCACTCTGACAAAGAAAATGCAGAAAAATGAAAAAAGAAGAAAGAGAGTAACATTCCTTAAACAGATATGGCACGTTCCTGGATTTCACTAGGTATAATATCCCTGTGTATTTATTTACTTTTATGTACTTTATTTTATTTAGAAGTGCTTATAAGCTCTGCTTTTACTGACTAAAATCAAACAAATAAACCTTTATATATGAATATATGGTATGTGATATGCAAGTCTTTATACAGTTTTAGACCAACATAAAAAAATTCAAATGAATATATAGAATGATGTTGTTCTCTAACACCTTGTACATTACGGTGTAACTGTCCTGATTCTTGTGGTAAGTTCAAAATAGTAATATGTCTGTTCAATAAATCAATTGTTGCGAGAGTGTAGACCTTTAAATTAAGTGGATAAAAAAGAATTATAAAAAGGGAAGTTTTCACCTAAATACACTGGCTTCAAAACTGCTTGAACGGCTTGTATACAATCGTCTCACTCAATTTATTTCTTCCAACTCCCTTCTTGACACCTTCCAATCTGGCTTCCGGGCCTAAAACTTTACAGAAACAGCCCTCACAAAAGTCACCAATGACTTGCTAACCGCCAAACCAAAGGGTCACTTCTCTATTCTAATTGTCCTGCATCTTCTGCTGTGCCTTCGATACAGTCGACCACCCTCTTCTAATCCAAACTCTCCGCTCTTTTGGCATCCATGACATAGCGCTCTCTGCACAAGATTGTACATTTAGTGCCTCCTTCTCTGGCACCTCTTCTTCACCGCTCACTCTGTCTGTGGGTGTACTCCAAGGTTCAGTCCTAGGCCCCCTCCGCTTCTCTATATACACAGCCTCCTTGGTACACTAAAACAAATCTTTGTATTTCAGTATCATCTCTATGCAGATGACACTCAAATCTACCTCTCTGCACCAGATCTACCGCCCTCTCTTTTAGTTCAAGTTGCCAACTGCCTCTCTAGCATATCCTCCTGGATGTCTGCCCTTCAACTCAAACTTAACATGTCTAAGTCTGAGCTTGTTATCTTTCCACTATCTACTACAGCTTTCACTCCTCAAATACACTGTTGACAATGCCATCATCACTCTCACCTCCCAGGCCTGTTGTATTGGATCCTATCCTCTCCTTCATTCCTCATATACAATCACTCACAAAATCTTATCTTTTTCACCTAAAAAACAGTGCCAAAATATGTCACTATCTTACACAAGACACAGCCAAAATCGAATTCGCTCTAACATCATATCTTGCCTTGACTACTACAATTCTCTCCTTGCTGGCCTCCCCATCACCCGTCTGTCTTCACTCATATCCATAATGACACCTTCACTGGACTCTGCTACCATACTCAGTGTGTGCAGCTCCTGTCAGTCACTCCCCTGGCTTCCCATAGCCTGCAGAATCAAATTTAAAATCATGACACTAACATACAAAGCTCTCAACAACAGTGCAACCCCCTTATATCTCTGCTCATTTCTAAATACTCTCCCAAACCTTTGTTCTGCTAATGACATTCTTTCCTTTTCTTATCACCTCCTCACATTCCCGCCTACAAGACTTTTCTCCTGCTGCCCCTACTATCTGGGACTCCTTGCCTCGCTCCACTAGACTCCTCCTACCTCAAAACTAAAAAATCCCTAAAAACATATTAGTTTAATTGCACACTCCACAGCTTAATAACAGTTACACCCACAATCTACAGCACAACACGCAGACACCTCCAACTGATTGTACAAATTGCCGTCACTCTGCCATCTTCTATGCATCACCCACTCTTATCGCACCCGGACACTTTAGATTGTAAATTTGCACATTTTCAATCTTGTGTCGGTGCTTTGGAAACAAGCACTATGTACATTTGATTCAGAGCTCAAACCGAGGTCCTGAGTGATGTTACCTGTAAAAGATGGCACATGTCTCTCATCAGCTTTGACACAAAGGGGGCCCCTTGGTCCGTTAGGATTTCATTGGGTATCCCCACCCTTGAGTATAGTTGAATGAGCTCCTTTGCTATATTTTTCAAGGTGGCGGTGCGTAAGGGTATGGCCTCCGGGTATCTGGTGGCATAGTCCATTATTACGAGGATGTATTGGTGTCCTCGTGCTGATTTTTCTAGTGGACATACCAGATCCATTGCTATTCTTGAAAAGGGCTCCTCAATTATGGGTAAAGACACCAGTGGAGCTCTTAGATCGGAGCGGGGAGCTATCAACTGGCATTCAGGGCAAGACACACAGTACTGGGCTACTTCAGCAAATATGCCAGACCAGAAAAAAAGCTTCAATATCTTTCCCAGGGTTTTATCCTTTCCAAGGTGGCCCCCAAGGAGGTTACGGCGAGCCAAATCAAGGACTTTCTTCCTTTGTGCTTGGGGAACTAAGGGCTGCTCCAGTGTTTCTTCCTTAGACAGCAAGTTATTCCGTATTATGAAATATGGGCCCTGTCTCCTCTCTCTTCTGGTGACCGGAGTCCCGTTCACTTCCACAAGCTGACGACGTATGTTCTGTAGGATCGGATCCACAGCTTGATCACGTGCAAAGTCATTCTTGTCAGGGAACCACTGCAGTGGAGTAAGTTCCTCTTCTACATGTTTTCTCGTCTGGGCCCTCTCTTCATCAGGTTGAGCCGTGGGAACCTTCTGGACTGTCTCCCGCCTTTCTTGTCTGGCAGGCTGCTAAAGCTTCCTCAACGGCTTTCCTCCTTATCTCTGTGCCTAACTGCTTAGCTTTCTTCCTTTCCTGCTTAGTTTTGCGGGTTGTCCCGGATCTGGAGAATAGATCCTGGTCCATGAGCGATGGAAGTGACCACAGGGTTTCCTCGGCCTCTGGGGCACTCTGTTCGAATTGTCTTTGGTTTTCACCTTTTCCTGTTCGTCGGAGATCTTCAAGTTGGGAAAAATCCCTTCCTAGTACAACAGGGTAGGGTAGGTTGGCTACTACAGGAGTGGTGAGCAACATCTTTTTCCCCTTAACCTGCGGTACCAGTAGGGTACAGGTTCCCTGTCCCATGTACACGTGATGCCCACCTTCCTTGAGGTTTGTATTTTATCATTTTGGCCGAAAAGAGGGTCACCGCACTCCCAGAGTCAATTAAAGCGATGGTTTTCCTTTCCATTAACTTTTATGGTTTTGATGAACTGATGTAGTTTTCCGGCCACTTCTACCAGGTTGATCATATTGCAGTGGTATGTATGTTCCCCCATGTTGCACTGCATGGGTTCCTCCTTATTCAGGCAATAGGCAGCTATGTGTCCTAATTCCCCGCAGTAACAGCATTTGATCTTCCTTACTGGGTTCCCTCTTTGCTTAGTCTGCTAGTTACATACATCCCTTTTCCATTACGCTCGCCTGTTGCGAGCAGCGACTGTTCTCGCTCGCCTGTTGCGAGCAGCGACTGTTCTCGCTCGCCTGTTGCGAGCAGCGACTGTTCTCGCTCGCCTGTTGCGAGCAGCGACTGTTCTCGCTCGCCTGTTGCGAGCAGCGACTGTTCTCGCTCGCCTGTTGCGAGCAGCGACTGTTCTCGCTCGCCTGTTGCGAGCAGCGACTGTTCTCGCTCGCCTGTTGCGAGCAGCGACTGTTCTCGCTCTCCTGTTGCGAGCAGCGACTGTTCTCGCTCTCCTGTTGCGAGCAGCGACTGTTCCCGCTCTCCTGTTGCGAGCAGCGACTGTTCCCGCTCTCCTGTTGCGAGCGACTGTTCTCGCTCTCCTGATGCGAGCAGCGACTGTTCTCGCTCTCCTGTTGCGAGCAGCGACTGTTCTCGCTCTCCTGTTGCGAGCAGCGACTGTTCTCGCTCTCCTATTGTGACCAGTAACTGTTCTGTCTCTCCTATTGTGACCAGTTACTGTTCTGTCTCTCCTATTGTGACCAGTTACTGTTCTATATCTCATATTGTGACTAGTAACTGTTCTGTCTCGCCTATTGTGACCAGTAACTGTTCTGTCTCTCCTATTGTGACCAGTAACTGTTCTGTCTCTCCTATTGTGACCAGTTACTGTTCTATATCTCATATTGTGACCAGTAACTGTTCTGTCTCTCCTATTGTGACCAGTAACTGTTCTGTCTCTCCTATTGTGACCAGTAACTGTTCTCTCTCTCCTATTGTGACTAGTAACTGTTCTCTTTCTCCTATTGTGACCAGTAACTGTTCTGTCTCTCCTATTGTGACCAGTTACTGTTCTGTCTCTCCTATTGTGACCAGTAACTGTTCTATATCTCCTATTGTGACCAGTAACTGTTCTGTCTCTCCTATTGCGACCAGTAACTGTTCTCTCTCTCATATTGTGACCAGTAACTGTTCTGTCTCTCCTATTGTGACCAGTAACTGTTCTGTCTCTCCTATTGTGACCAGTTACTGTTCTATATCTCATATTGTGACCAGTAACTGTTCTGTCTCTCCTATTGTGACCAGTAACTGTTCTATATCTCATATTGTGACCAGTAACTGTTCTATATCTCATATTGTGACCAGTAACTGTTCTATATCTCATATTGTGACCAGTAACTGTTCTATATCTCATATTGTGACCAGTAACTGTTCTGTCTCTCCTATTGTGACCAGTAACTGTTCTGTCTCTCCTATTGTGACCAGTAACTGTTCTGTCTCTCCTATTGTGACCAGTAACTGTTCTGTCTCTCCTATTGTGACCAGTAACTGTTCTATATCTCCTATTGTGACCAGTAACTGTTCTGTCTCTCCTATTGTGACCAGTAACTGTTCTATATCTCCTATTGTGACCAGTAACTGTTCTCTCTCTCCTATTGTGACCAGTAACTGTTCTCTCTCTTCTATTGTGACCAGTAACTGTTCTGTCTCTCCTATTGTGACCAGTAACTGTTCTGTCTCTCCTATTGTGACCAGTAACTGTTCTGTCTCTCCTATTGTGACCAGTAACTGTTCTGTCTCTCCTATTGTGACCAGTAACTGTTCTGTCTCTCCTATTGTGACCAGTAACTGTTCTGTCTCTCCTATTGTGACCAGTAACTGTTCTATATCTCATATTGTGACCAGTAACTGTTCTATATCTCATATTGTGACCAGTAACTGTTCTGTCTCTCCTATTGTGACCAGTAACTGTTCTGTCTCTCCTATTGTGACCAGTAACTGTTCTATATCTCATATTGTGACCAGTAACTGTTCTATATCTCATATTGTGACCAGTAACTGTTCTATATCTCATATTGTGACCAGTAACTGTTCTGTCTCTCCTATTGTGACCAGTAACTGTTCTGTCTCTCCTATTGTGACCAGTAACTGTTCTGTCTCTCCTATTGTGACCAGTAACTGTTCTGTCTCTCCTATTGTGACCAGTAACTGTTCTGTCTCTCCTATTGTGACCAGTAACTGTTCTGTCTCTCCTATTGTGACCAGTAACTGTTCTGTCTCTCCTATTGTGACCAGTAACTGTTCTGTCTCTCCTATTGTGACCAGTAACTGTTCTCTCTCTCCTATTGTGACCAGTAACTGTTCTGTCTCTCCTATTGTGACCAGTAACTGTTCTATATCTCATATTGTGACCAGTAACTGTTCTGTCTCTCCTTTGTGACCAGTTACTGTTCTGTCTCTCCTATTGTGACCAGTAACTGTTCTGTCTCTCCTATTGTGACCAGTAACTGTTCTGTCTCTCCTATTGTGACCAGTAACTGTTCTGTCTCTCCTATTGTGACCAGTAACTGTTCTGTCTCTCCTATTGTGACCAGTAACTGTTCTCTCTCTCCTATTGTGACCAGTAACTGTTCTGTCTCTCCTATTGTGACCAGTAACTGTTCTCTCTCTCCTATTGTGACCAGTAACTGTTCTCTCTCTCCTATTGTGACCAGTAACTGTTATGTCTCTCCTATTGTGACCAGTAACTGTTCTGTCTCTCCTGTTGTGACCAGTAACTGTTCTGTCTCTCCTATTGTGACCAGTAACTGTTCTGTCTCTCCTATTGTGACCAGTAACTGTTCTCTCTCTCCTATTGTGACCAGTAACTGTTCTCTCTCTCCTATTGTGACCAGTAACTGTTATGTCTCTCCTATTGTGACCAGTAACTGTTCTGTCTCTCCTGTTGTGACCAGTAACTGTTCTGTCTCTCCTATTGTGACCAGTAACTGTTCTGTCTCTCCTGTTGTGACCAGTAACTGTTCTGTCTCTCCTATTGTGACCAGTAACTGTTCTGTCTCTCCTGTTGTGACCAGTAACTGTTCTCTCTCTCCTATTGTGACCAGTAACTGTTCTGTCTCTCCTATTGTGACCAGTAACTGTTCTATATCTCATATTGTGACCAGTAACTGTTCTGTCTCTCCTATTGTGACCAGTAACTGTTCTGTCTCTCCTATTGTGACCAGTTACTGTTCTATATCTCATATTGTGACCAGTAACTGTTCTGTCTCTCCTATTGTGACCAGTAACTGTTCTATATCTCATATTGTGACCAGTAACTGTTCTATATCTCATATTGTGACCAGTAACTGTTCTATATCTCATATTGTGACCAGTAACTGTTCTGTCTCTCCTATTGTGACCAGTAACTGTTCTGTCTCTCCTATTGTGACCAGTAACTGTTCTGTCTCTCCTATTGTGACCAGTAACTGTTCTGTCTCTCCTATTGTGACCAGTAACTGTTCTGTCTCTCCTATTGTGACCAGTAACTGTTCTATATCTCCTATTGTGACCAGTAACTGTTCTGTCTCTCCTATTGTGACCAGTAACTGTTCTATATCTCCTATTTTGACCAGTAACTGTTCTCTCTCTCCTATTGTGACCAGTAACTGTTCTCTCTCTTCTATTGTGACCAGTAACTGTTCTGTCTCTCCTATTGTGACCAGTAACTGTTCTGTCTCTCCTATTGTGACCAGTAACTGTTCTGTCTCTCCTATTGTGACCAGTAACTGTTCTGTCTCTCCTATTGTGACCAGTAACTGTTCTGTCTCTCCTATTGTGACCAGTTACTGTTCTATATCTCCTATTGTGACCAGTAACTGTTCTGTCTCTCCTATTGTGACCAGTAACTGTTCTATATCTCATATTGTGACCAGTAACTGTTCTCTCTCTCCTATTGTGACCAGTAACTGTTCTGTCTCTCCTATTGTGACCAGTAACTGTTCTGTCTCTCCTATTGTGACCAGTAACTGTTCTGTCTCTCCTATTGTGACCAGTAACTGTTCTGTCTCTCCTATTGTGACCAGTAACTGTTCTGTCTCTCCTATTGTGACCAGTAACTGTTCTGTCTCTCCTATTGTGACCAGTAACTGTTCTGTCTCTCCTATTGTGACCAGTAACTGTTCTATATCTCATATTGTGACCAGTAACTGTTCTATATCTCATATTGTGACCAGTAACTGTTCTGTCTCTCCTATTGTGACCAGTAACTGTTCTGTCTCTCCTATTGTGACCAGTAACTGTTCTATATCTCATATTGTGACCAGTAACTGTTCTATATCTCATATTGTGACCAGTAACTGTTCTATATCTCATATTGTGACCAGTAACTGTTCTGTCTCTCCTATTGTGACCAGTAACTGTTCTGTCTCTCCTATTGTGACCAGTAACTGTTCTGTCTCTCCTATTGTGACCAGTAACTGTTCTGTCTCTCCTTTGTGACCAGTTACTGTTCTATATCTCCTATTGTGACCAGTAACTGTTCTGCCTCTCCTATTGTGACCAGTAACTGTTCTGTCTCTCCTATTGTGACCAGTAACTGTTCTCTCTCTCCTATTGTGACCAGTAACTGTTCTGTCTCTCCTATTGTGACCAGTAACTGTTCTCTCTCTCCTATTGTGACCAGTAACTGTTATGTCTCTCCTATTGTGACCAGTAACTGTTATGTCTCTCCTATTGTGACCAGTAACTGTTCTGTCTCTCCTGTTGTGACCAGTAACTGTTCTGTCTCTCCTATTGTGACCAGTAACTGTTCTATATCTCATATTGTGACCAGTAACTGTTCTATATGTCATATTGTGACCAGTAACTGTTTTATATGTCATATTGTGACCAGTAACTGTTCTGTCTCTCCTGTTGTGACCAGTAACTGTTCTGTCTCTCCTATTGTGACCAGTAACTGTTCTATATCTCATATTGTGACCAGTAACTGTTCTATATGTCATATTGTGACCAGTAACTGTTTTATATGTCATATTGTGACCAGTAACTGTTCTGTCTCATTTTATGAAATGGATCTGTCAGAATGTGTAGAATTAGTTAAACTCCAATGCCTGACCAGCAGGTGTCACTGTATCTGTATCATAATACCTTGTTAGTAACAAAGCAGTATTAGATAGGCAGATAGATAGACAGACATATAGACAGATATAGACATATATACATAGATATACAGACAGAGAGAGATAGACATAGACAGACAGAGATAGATAGGCAGCCAGAGAGACAGACACAGAGACACAGATAGACAGACACAAAAACACAGCCAGACACACAGACAGCCAGGTATAGATAGGCAGCCAGAGAGACAGACAGACACAGAGACACAGATAGACAGACACAAAAACACAGCCAGACACACAGACAGCCAGGTATAGATAGGCAGCCAGAGAGACAGACAGACACAGAGACACAGATAGACAGACACAAAAACACAGCCAGACACACAGACAGCCAGGTATAGATAGGCAGCCAGAGAGACAGACAGACACAGAGACACAGATAGACAGACACAAAAACACAGATAGACAGACACACAGACAGAGATAGAGACAGAGGGACACAGACAAAAATGTAAGAGCAATAGATGGATAGAGGGATTATAAATATACAGAGGGGGATGATAGATATACAGAGAAACAGGCAGAAAGATACAGATAGAGTGTGTCTCTGTGTGATATATATATATATATATATATATATATATACACACTCTACATGTGTTATTATACATTTTGCAGTTGTTGTTGTTTTTTTTTGGGGGGGGGGGGGGTCCCTAATGGATATATTGTTAGTGTGTATGTGCTCCTGTCTGTGGTCTCTATGAGAGCTCAGCGCTGCCTGGCTGGGTACTGTTATTATATATTATATCATTGATACAATGGGCCTCCCTATACACACATCACCAGGTCTCTCTCACCTTAGCTGCTCGCGCCATGTTTCTTCCTAATGTCACTTCAGCTCGATGTGTCCGGACAAGTCCTACCGCCGAGTACAGCGGCTGCAGAGCAATGTTCCGCCTCACAGAGCCCTCGGGTGGCCGCGCTGGGGTACTGCAGCTGTAACACTGAGCAGCCCTACACACATCTAAATTATATCTGATATTACATGTAAATTATATTATAATACGTAGTGAATATGGATAGTTACATTTTTAAAACATTTAGAACGTTTTATTTATAAATCTTTCTAGTTTTGTTATAACATGTTATAACATGAGAGAGGGAGAGAAAGAGAGAGGGGGTGGGGGGAGAGGAAGAGAAAGAGAGAGAGGGTGGGGGGGGAGAGGGAGAGAAAGGGAGAGGGGGTGAGGGAGAGAAAGGGAGAGAAGGGGAGAGGGGGATGTAGAGAAAGGGAGAGGGGAGGGAGAGAGAAAGGGGGAGGGAGAGAGAAAGGGGGAGGGAGGGAGGGGAGGGAGAGAGAAAGGGGGAGGGAGGGAGGGGAGGGAGAGAGAAAGAAAGAGAGTGGGGAGAGAGAGAGGGAGAGAAAGAGAGGGGAGGGAGAGAGGGGGAGGGAGAGAGAGAGAGAGAGGAGGGATAGAGAAAGAGGAGAAAGGCAAAGAGGGAGAGAGATAGTGGTGGAGAGAGAAGGGAGAGAGAAGGGGAGAGAAAGAAAGGCAGAGAGTGAAAGAGATAGTGGCGGAGAGAGAAGGGAAAGAGAAGGGGGAGAGAAAGAAAGGCAGAGAGTGAGAGAGATAGTGGCGGAGAGAGAAGGGCAAGAGAAGGGAGAGAGAGAGAAAGGCAGAGAGTGAGAGAGAAGGGGGAGAGAAAGAA